>CAJNIZ010015224.1:46310-89915 GCA_905231905.1 Symbiodinium pilosum
GCTCTCTGGGTACTAGGGCCCTATTCAATAGGGCCCTAGTACCCAGAGAGCCCAATACTTATTCCAGTCCAATGATAGTTATAGGGTGCTTGTTGTAACCCTATACCCTAAAGACCTTACACCTCCTGTAAACCCTGCAGCCAAGCCCTTCAGTCATTCAGGTCATCGAGCCCGAGCACTACATGTACTATGCCTGCTACCCAGCTCAGGGCTCACCCCAAGTGGGGTCATGTGAGCTAGAGAGTCAACCTTAGCCTTAGTACGGGACGCTTAACACTGGATATTGGGGTTCTTCTTGAGTGTAGTATACACCTAATACATGTCCAATAAGGAGCCCATGTCTAGTACTTATCTAGGTAACATTGATGTGGGGATTGTCTGGGTGATTGTTAGGATGACTGAGGTGAAAGCTCTCCAGTTTTTGACCCTGGTCTCTTCTCAGGGCTTCTAGCAAGGATCCTCCAATATCGGGTTGTGGAAGGAGCTCCGCACTTCGAAGCAAAAACGCATTTCCCAAAATTAGGGGTACCTTTTGGGGGTCCCAATCATAAGGACTATAGTACTTGGGGGCAGATATTTGGGCCCCCCCTATTTAGGAAAACTACCACATGTCACTGGCCAACGGAGCACTGCAAGGAATCGTCTCAGCTGAGTCCCAAACGGTTGCAAGATCCGCAAACCCCTAAGGGTCCAAGGACCCCAAAAACAAGGTCTTAGGTCTCAAAAACTATTGATATTAGAGTAAAAACCCATTATTTGGGTCCTTGGACCCGTAGGGAAACGGATGCCTACTTCCAACTTCCCATATGGTCTTAGCTGGCTGTTTGGCTTGACGGTGGGTAGTAGAGGATGAAGCAACAAAAAAATGCAAGAGTCTTGGGACACTATACGGAACCCTAAACCCTAAAGCCTAAACCCTAAACCGTGTTTGTTTCTTCATTCCCCAGCAACCAGTTTAGAGTTGGATGTTCAAGAGGTAGGTGGCAGCGAAAGTGCTTGATGTACAGTTCAACGCGTACACCAAAGTCATGTATGTATTTCCCGGCTCAGCCTCAACCTTGTTTTCCGTGTAAAGCTCTTAAAGAATCTAAGCAGCTAGTCCAAGTAGAGGCGCGAAATTGTTAAAGCCTTTGAGCGCCAACCCTAGAACCCTAAAAGACTAAAACCCAAAACCTAAACCCAAACCCACTTTCAGGAACCATTTTGCAACCTCAAGAGCCCCTTCAAGATCATTGCTTCTGACAGCAAGCCGAATCAGACGCAGTATGGGTGCTTGACAACCCCGGCCTGAACTGTGCTATAAGGGTTCAGGGTTTAGTGACATACTGGGTTGGGTTTGTCAACATTTCAACTTGTTTGTTTCTGTGTTTTATGAAGCGCGGAGCCTTAGCACCTCGCGGGGCATAAGCAATCACCGCATTGATTCTTGTAGAATTATGGTAAAGGGTGCCTCAATTAAATCTCAAATTGTATTGGAACAATTGTGGCCCCGACAAAGACTTAGACCCTCCAAATTGTGCGTGTGTGTGTGTATATATATATGCATATATATATATAATGTGGGGTTGTAGGGTCTATGTAGCATCCAAGCTCCCTGTGCTCTGGCGCATCCCAGGCGCAGCAGTACGCAGCACTTGCGCAGCAGTGCCCTTCCTACCCTGCATTCAGGACAAACAATGTGGCATTTAGCACCAAGTTTATGTGTAGGCTTCTAGGCATAATAAAGATATAGTGGCACTCCTCACATGACAAGCACCACCGCAGAAGGTCTTCCATTCAGGAGGCCATAATGTTGGGAAACCCCCATCTGCAGGCCGCAGCTGAGTTCTGCGTAGCTCGCAGTTGCACTTCGTTGTCAGTCCCCGTCTGCGAGAGCAGCATTTACCAGGAGCAGGACAAGCTCAAAATTTTAGAGGTCAGGGTTAAGTTTTGTTTTTGGACTTGAGGCCAGTGTTTGCCATAAGTGTGATCCCTGCCTCCTTAATGACATTCATTGCTTGCTTTTTTCCCTTGATTTCAGCGGTGAGGGACGGAATGAACGCACATGTACTGATTCTTGTGACGCTGCTCCCCACAAGACCTGCCCTGCATTCCAAACAGAGTGCCACAAAGTTGCCACAGTCCACCTACTATAGGATTTTGGGGGCTGCAACAGGCAAGCAGCACCGCACAACTGGCATTAAATGTAGCTCAAAGCTAGGGAACACAATCTTTCGATATCGTAATTCCACGGTACGTCGGAACCGCGCGCCCAAAAATAGTCAGGCGTTGATGAACAAACCATGCAGTAGAACTCCAAGATGTGCCGTCATAAGGCTGTGGCCACAAAAGTCTTGAATCGGCGCTGGGTTTTGGAATGCACTCGAAGCCTTCACGCAGCTTGTCACCTCCTGCACAATCTTTTGAGGATCTAGACAGTAGAACCCCTCCTTTAGCACCATATACCGGTATTAATTTTCAGGACCCTTTCAAGGGGATCTACTGTGTCGATTCTTGCAGCGGTGTCTGCTTCTAGGTACGCGGCCTACGCCCAGTACTGCGCCCAGTTTGCTCCACAGGCGGGCCGCTTCTTCGATACTTTTGGGAACTTCTACTCTGAGCTCCAAGTCCCTAAACCCTAAATCTATAAGTCATACCTACCTTGGACTAGGACCAGGATGTAGATGTGAAGCTTAGCTGGTTGGACTTGAGGATTTGTCCAGGGCCGCATTCAAGAACCTGCTGTAAGCAGCTGTGTTCATGCAGTTGAGTGGACCCTAAACCTTCAGCCCTACACACTTAGATAGTTGTTTGCAAGCCTACAAGGCGAGGTTTTCAGTGTATATAAGAGGACACACAATTGACTATCCTCGAGTTCTTCTTCCCGGCATTCTTGGAGCCAGAAGCAACCGCTGGAGCTTGGCAACCCCAAAATGGCTTAAGCTAAGTTCTCTTCATAGGGGGCATATGTAGAGATTATATACAGGACTAGTACGGGCTATACGGGGATACTAGGAATTTAGACTATGTCTCATTTATCCCTAAACAATCTCATCTTGCAACATCACTCAACCTAGGCCTGGTACGGTTGCTAGAAGGGTGGCAAGAAGCCTTACACAATCGCATAGAACAATGTTTGTATATTCACCTCCCCACTCTGTTTTGAGCACCAAGAAGTGATGCATGTACAGATAAAACCTTGACGATGCTGGGGCAGGCCTCTCAAGGCTTGGTCATAACGCCTCTAAGAGGCGGCTCCTGGATAAATTCCTATAGAGAGTGAACTCTTGAAGCCCCTGGAGCCCCAGATCCCTCGAAGCTTATCCCCACGCCCCCCCCCAAATCCAGAGTCCCAAATGCCGACCCAAACCCAGAAACATGCCCAAAACCTTAATCCCTCAACCCAAAACCTTAAATAACAAAAAAATGAAATCCTGATACCCCAAACACTACTCCCCGAACTTTACAAGCACACCCCGGTATAAACACCTGAATAGTTAATCCAAGTAATTTCCATTCCTTTTTCCATTCCTTCATTCCCTACAAACAGCTAGCAAGTTAGCGCCTAACCCTATATACCCTTAGGACCAACCAGTGTCCATTTCATTGTTGATTTGCTTTTCCCCATTCCCTGCTCTCAAACCCTAAACCCTAAAACACTAACAACCAGTAATCCGCAGGCACAACAGGCTGCAGTCGCTGCGGCAGAGGGGGGCGGAGGACTGGCAGGAGGATAATGAGAATCCCCTATTAAGGTTCTAGGGCTTATCCCTAAGGGTTTTCAATTTAGGCTTCAGGATTCAATAGCCGCAGCTAGGATTTCCAGAGAAACCATGTCACCCTTTGGTGGGTCTCCAGCCCTTTGAAAATATTCTGCACTAAAGCGATTTGAGAGTTTGTTGGGGTGCAGGTTGCCAGGAAATTAATGTACTATCCCAGGCTAACATGGAACGTCGGCAAGAGCAATTTGAAGACGGCTTTCCTTTAAAACAGTGGTTCCATGCTATAGTTTTGGTGCAGGTTATTTCAAATTTCAAATGCAGCTAGGCCGGGAATACCGAGCTGGACCCACAACAACTTTACAGTTTGGTTATCTGGTTGCCATTCTTGGTGTGTTCTACCTGCACCCCACAATGTAGCTCCTTGCATCGAAGAACAGACTTGTCCATTGCTATTATAATATTTGGGACCTAAAACTCTTTTATTGAGTCCTTGGACCCTTAGGGTTTTCCATAAGAACCACATGGTAGGGTCTACGTAGGCTATGTAAGATTCAAATGCATCCTTAACACCGTCTAACATGGACACCCTTTATTATATGAAGCCAATATCCCCTTTAAAGGGACCCATATAACCTTTACAGGGACCTAGAGGACTGCTGCAACCTGGGTTGATGTGCAGGAATTTTGTTAGCATCCTATGAGCCATATTCTAAACTCTTAATATCCCCCTTAGTAAGCCCTATAATAGGAACCTTATATAATCCCTTTGTAATCCCCCTTTTAAGGAGTTTCGAGTATAGTTCATATGGATATTCTCTTTCTTGCCCATTTCGAGTTCAGTCGCAGGAGCCCCCGCGCCACCAGCCAACAAGGCTGCCGTGGCACCTGCGGCACAGCAGCAGCAACAACAGCAACAGCAGGCCTGGCCTGGAGATGTTCCGTAGTCCAAACTCCTGTCTGGGGGTTTTTATAGGAGATTGTATAGGGGAGTACTATAGGGGTTTATTCAGGGAGGTACTAGGAATTTAGACTCTAGCTCATATGTTTTGGGAGTCTTTATGCTAAGGGGTAGAGTTATAGTTATAGTATATTGTCGGGCTGTACCGAGTTTTACGGAAGGGCCCACACAGGGTTAGGGTTTTGAGGGGTCTTGAGGTGTTGTACAGGGCTATATGGGGTAGGACTACGTACTAGAGTTTTAGGTCATGGCTTGATGCGATGCAACTTCACACTTGTTGACTGGCAAGTTTGGGAAGTCCCACTGTCGAGGCGCAGCAGAAGAACACGCCGATCATGGTGACGCCGTGCCCTCCGACCATTGTCTCGCCTAGATGCTGGCTAGGGTTAGGAGAATGGATTTAATGGGACATGGTGGGGTTATTATGGACTCCTAGCAGCTTCCCGTGCTTCTGGCTGAGCATGTTTTTCTTACGCAGGGTTTGCATCTGATAAGAGGTTCATGAGTTGGACAGTCAGTGGTAAACAGGAAAAAAAGACCATAGGCGAGATTCCTTCATAGAATTCAAGGATGCTGCCGTTGTATTCCCTCAACTACATGGCGTTTAAGCTTTCTTGCCAGCAATAGAAGAAGGAGATGGTCTGGAGATGGTTCATGCAACTTGTTTTTTTCAATACAGAAGTTCACTTGGATTTTCGAGTTTCCTTCCGCCCTCGGATGCAGATCTGAGGAAACAATATGCTACTAGTTGTACTGTAGCAGGCAGGCATTATAAGTACCAGTCACGGTTTTTTTTCGGAAGACCACCTTATGTGCTATTAGGTTCGGGGGCATAATTACCAACTAAGCAACCTTTCCACGCATTTCGGATTCAATTTGTGTTCATTTTCTTGATTTGCTAGTAGACTTTGAGGTTGTTCCGAGTTTATCAAGAAGCTGCGTGTGAATTGCCTGCTTCCACGTGAGGTTTCCGGGCTCAGCACTCCGCATTTATTGTTTCCTGTTCCGTGGAGAAGCAGGGATCACATGCTTGTACGATTGCACTGATAGCCCTCGGAGTTGTCGATGGCTGCTGCTGCATCATCTCGCCCCGGCCATTTGAAGGCCACTCTCATGCTCTCTTGGCCAAAATTCCATACACCTTCGAATTACACACACACAGTGTGGCGTTGGCCAGGTACCGGCATAACTGGCTGATCAGCGGTAACCATCGCGGCAACCAAGAAGTGCGCCCTGAAAAGCCTGGGAGGGTTGAGGGATCGGGAATTTTGGAAAATGCTTTCCCCCCATATATGCTTTATAGACGTAAAGATTCGAATGTTTTCTTCAAAGGACCTTTAGATCAATCCCAATTTGTTAGCAGCTATGTGACCAGCAAGCTTCTGCGCCGGGATTCTCTCTCAGTTCTAGATCCTGTAGATCTCTAGGGTTTGCGGTGGCATGAGGATGCGCATGGCATGCGTTGAATGTGACACATTTGCGGCTGGCATGTCAAAACTGACTATCGTCAAAGGCCCTAGCTGGCACTTCGGGATAACATTTTGATACCCCCAAACCCTAAACCCTACACCCAACATTGTTTTTCCAGGAAGGCTCCTCTGAACTTCATCCATACCGAAGGGCTCCCATGTAGTTGCTTTTGGGGTCTGTTATGTTTTTTGTTTGGGGATCATAATATACTACCCAAAAAGGAACTACATAGGAGGGTCTGGTTAGTTTTGTTGGTATTTTGTAGGGTTTCCCAAAGTGAAAGATATCTTGAAACGGGCTAGTAGGGGAGATATAGGGGATATTCTATAATAATAGTAATAATAGCAATAATAGTAATATAGGGGTTGCATAGGGGGGTTTTGGGTTTAGGGTTTCCCCAAATCAGAGGGATACTCTTTTGGGGTCTCCTGTAGTAAGGATTATAGCTCCTGGGGTCTATATTGGGGTCCCTCCGTTCAGGGAAACTGCCATTAGTACGGAGTGAACCGGGGAAAGAACATGGAAACTACTGTTTATATAGTGTTGGGCGGTATACAGCGGCTACGATACAGGAATGAACTCTTCATACATGAAGTACATAGTCATAGCCTGGACCAAGTGATCACCGTTGCACGAACACCTCAGGCTGTAGGATCTGCACAGACCCTAAGGGTCCAAGGACCCAAATAATAGTGTTTTAGGGCCCAAATGTGGTAACCCGAAAATAAAAAGGGAACTCCAACCTCCCGAACTGTTGGATTTCTTTGACTCCCCTGCGGATGCGTGTTCCTGCTCGGACTGCGGAGGCATGCATGCTGGGGCTTCATCCTGCTGATGAGAGTTTGTGGTTGTCGAAGCATGTACTAGAGTACCCCGTGTTGCACACAGCGCATGTAGCATTTTTGTTACCTTTGGTGTGCTTTCGCTATCTCTGTTCGCAAGTGCATTTTTTGTCCGGTGGCTTTGTGCGACCATCCTCGCATGCCAGGGCGCGTGGTATGACGCCATCAAGGGAGATATCGTCAAGGTTTTCCCGGCTGGGGAAGAGTCTTTCGAGAGGTTTACCCTAAGAGTCCAAGGACCCAAATAACAGGCCTTCAGGGCCTAAAAAGAACATTAGTATTATAGCAAAAATCCGTATTATATGGGTCCTTGGACCCTTAGGGTTAGGGTTTAGCTTTGGGCTCAAATGCCTACAGGTTCATGGAACTGTGTACATCAGGATGTGTACGCCATTCTAAGGGCTGAGTATGAATAAGAACTTCTCTCACGTAAGTGGAGAGTCATGAGAGGTTCATTGCGTAGATTTAGAAGTGCCTGAACAAGGACGCAATGATTTAGAACTTCATTCCCGCTCATTCCCCTGAGGCAAACCAAAAGCTTGAGAGCATCCTTATGCTTACGTTACAGATTGCAGTGATTCAATGTTCATGGAGCCAGTGACCTTTCTAAGCATATAGTGGGCAAGATAAGCCTCAAGTGTAGAGCACACCTGTTATGAGTATACCTGGCATTAACGAGACGGCTCATTCTACATATTAACAAGTTCGTTCTCCCTATCCCTATAATATCCCTATAATAATAACCCAGTCCCATAATAACCCCGTTTGCTCAGAAAAAAACAGGCGGAAGTAGTAGTCTGTTCCTAGCACCCTAAGGGTCCAAGTACCCAATAATCATGCACTTGCCCAAAACCTGTACTACAATTACTATCACCTGAAAACCCAAGTAACTAATTATTGGGTACACCCTAAACCCTCAACCCTAAACCGCGTAGGGGCAATGGACGAGGGAGGCCGAAGATTATATAGGGGTATATGGGACCCAAATACTAGGGTTTCAGGGCCCAAATACTATGATATGAATGGTATTTGGGCCCTAAAACCCGATTATTTGGGTCCTTGGAGCATGATTTGACAATTAACCTTCTACAGACACCCTGCAACTTGATTCCGCCTTGCTGAATTTCCACGGGACCCTCACCGTCAGCTAGGGACCCAGTACGCGGCCTACATTGTGGAGTCACGTACTTTTCGCCGGCTTTGTGAGTGGCTACCTTTAGACTCACTATCCCTTTACCCGTAACCCATTGAACTCTGAATACATTGATTGCCGGCCTATCATAGCATGATTCTGGAAGGCGTTTCAGCCTGACCCGACCTAGACAGTACTGTACTCTGTGGCTCCTTCTGCTAGTTGCCCAAAAGGCTGTACCTTATGGAGTCTAGGAAGTCCCAGACATGTCTACACTGGGGGTCTGAAATCGGCGGCCCTTGTGGACCCTAAGGACATAGTGGGATTAAAAGGGTTACGGGGTCTCTGGTTCTGAGAAGCTTCCACTCAACAGCTAGAGGCGCCCTGCGCCAATATTGAAACTCTCGAAGTCCTTGCCAACCTCCAAACCCTTCGACAAACCTTAAACAAAGCACGTAAAGCCTTTGCTTATCGTTCGAGAGCTTGTGAACAGACCTCGTAGATCGCAAGCAAGTGAACCTTGCATGTCAGCTCTTCGGTACGCATGCAACCATACCTAGAAATGCTTCTAGCAGCACCGAACAAGAAGGTTTGCCAGCCACAAACCTGCTTCAGGAAGCACCCTGAACTTGGCCTCCATGTGACTCATGGCGCAACATCCGTGCCCCTATCTTACATTCTCCTTACATAACCCTTATAGAATTCCAATAAACAACAGCCTCTGTGGTCCTGAAGTCTATCAGCTCCAAGGAAACCCAAGTTTCTGCCCTAAACCCTAAACCCTTGCAGACCTTCAGCGCGGTTTCGCGTTTCGTTGGGGGCTGCCGAGCCTGCGCTCCTGTGCTGGGCACCCGGACGTCACGTAAATTCTAAAGCCTGAACCCACAGCCCAAACCCTAAACCCCAAACCCTAAACCCCGAACCCTAATCCCTCCAAACCCAGAACCCCCGAGACCCTAAACTCTAAACCTCAAACCCCCCAAACTCTAAACCCCCCAAACCCTAATCCCCCCAAACGCTAACCACCCAAACCCTAAACCTCCTAAAGCCCCTAAACCCCAAGCCCTAAGCGCCCAAAACCCTAAACCCTTAACCCCCCAAGTTCTAAACCCTAAGCCGCGTTTGAGGGTTTACGCAGAGGCTTCAGTATGCTGAGTGCGTGCAATTGGCATGAAGTCGGATAAGGGGTTTAGGTTTCCAGTTTTTGGGTGTTTTTTTTGTGGGATTGAGGCTTTTCAGACGCTTTGGGTTTAAGGACTCCAGAGATGTAGGATTGAGGTTCCATCTGCGTTTTAGGCTTTAAGGTTATCTTTCACTGCCGACTGCCTTGCCGGACATATTTTTTTCCTTTAGAGATTTGAAGCTAGGATTTTCTGCGTGCTGTGGGATTTAGAGTTGCTAGTCCGGTGGATCTAGGAATACAGTGCTACCGTGAGTATTTCCGGGGTAAAGGTTCAGGCCTCAAACTACTTGGGGCTATGGGAGGAAGCGGTTTAGTGTTCGATATGCAGCGCTTTAAAGAATTCGTGCGTGCAGGGCCTCAGGTTTTAGGGGATGTATCGTGGGACTTTTATTAGCACTAGAAGAGCTTCAGGTTGGAAATTCAGGACTGTGAGCTTGGCATGCGCATTTCCCGCAATAGCGATCTGATAATTGAAAGTGGGGCACTGCTTATTGCACTGGTGCGGACGCCCTACGGCCGAAGCTAACATTGGACATGGCACCTAGTTAGTAGTGAATGAAGTTGTAGTAGACAATGAAAGGATCCTTATGGTAGCCCATTTTCACACTCCCTGAAGCACCAGCCTGGTGTACCTGGATGTTTGCAGTGCCAACTTGTTGACGAACGTTGAGCCCTAGACATACGGGCAGACAGAACAGATCTACGAGCCTGACAAGTTTACGGTTTTTTGTTTGGGTTTTTGGGGCTTGGTTTGGGTTTCGGGTTTAGAGTTTAGGCTGTATGGTTTGGGTTTTGGGGTTTTGGGTGTGGGCTTGCTCACATCCCAGGTGCTGGGTTGTGATTGGTGGGTCAAACTTCACTGAAGTTTTGATGCTTCTTTCCTCCAATCGCGATAAGGAGTTCTGGTTGGCAACCGCAGTGCTAAGAGTAACACCACTTCTTAAGCAGCGCCCATAGCCAAAGGTCATCACGACCTAACTTGGAGCGTACGACTTTAATTCACCTAAGGCTGAATAGGCGACTAATATCCATTATCTGCGGCATGTTGGTCTGCTTTGTGTTGCAGCCCTTGGCGAGTTAAGGTGTATATGGGGAAATTATGAGGGTTCATTTCGGGATAATGTAGGGGTCATCTCGAGAAGCTCCCAAACCTAACATAAATCGTGTACCCTCCCTGAGCCCTACAACCCAAGCCTACACGCAAAACCTTCAAGCACGCTAAACCCGAAACAGTAAAGCCTAAAGCCTAAGCCTGGAACCCTAGAAAACCCTAAACCCTACTAAACCTCAAATCCGGGACCCTAAAGCTGAAACCCGAAATCCTAAAAAACTCCCAAACCGTGGACCCTAAAGCCTAAACCCTAATCTATCTGAGGCCTTGGCAGGAGTGAACAGGTGAAGAGCGAAGCACAAGTTCCATACCTGTGGCTGCCGCATGTTAGGGCCAGGTTAATGGTTTTTTTGAGAGCTGCGATAGGGTTTAGGGTTTAGGAGCTTCGATAGTAACATCGGAATTAGTGATAGATGTTAGGGTAGACGAGTAAATGGTAATATCGCACTACAACAAGCAACATGGTGCTTGTAGCAGGGCAAGGTGTCCGGGTGTTTGGACATGCTTGCTTTCAGAACTGGGAGAACCCCTCTTTCCCAAATATAAGCAGAATCCTAAGCTCAAAAACCTGATCCTCTTCGTAGGCTAGGGCATTACGTAACCTCACTTTTTCGGGGTGTGTTCTTGAGTCCCCCATTTGGGGTTCGAAATCCCCAGTCTCAAGTGTGCTCCTCTTCGAGGAGACCCTCATGAGAGTTTCGGTTAGATGGTCAGGAGTACCTGGACCCCCAAAGTGTGTAGAATAATGGCCTTTTGGGCTATATTTAGGGGTTTTGGGCCATGATTTTACCTACTTTGGGGGTTTAGGTACCCAAGAGCCTGGACCCTACAATTTCGGCAGAGCGGATGAGGTCAGCTAACACATCTCATTGCCCATGGCCCAAGATGCGCAGCGATTGCCCTTGTATTGCCCAGAGTGTCGAAGTACCCAAGAATTAGTTTGGTACTTGCGCTCATGCTAACAGTATCTATAGTACGTGTTTTGGGTAAGTATTTGGATATTAGTTACTGGGACCCTTAGGGTTATGTTGGGGTTTGCATGGAATTTGTCATTGTTGCTCAATTTACAGTTCGGGCATGCGAGAAAGCACTGAGTTCTGTTTGGTAATGTAGACCCCTGATTAATGAACCCCCTCCCCTTCATAGGGATTACAATTGGGATCCTAATATTAAGGTTGGGGCCCTCAAATCCTAAGTCCTTAACCCATTTTCCCGTTTTCCCACTTGTCCACTTAGCGATCCGCGTCACGCTACGGCCTAAACCCTAAACTCTAAACCCAATATAGTAGGGATCCTAATATTACGCCCCTTAAAAGGAGGGGGTTTATTAATCATGGGTCTACATTAGGGGGCGTCTCGGTGAGGATCATGTTGTTCGCGCTTCAACCGTGATGACGTACCACCAGGCTATGTTAACGATCGTCTAAACTCTTTAAAGGGGGTTCTATAGGGAATTATATAGGGAAGTATAGTAGGTTTAGAGGGGGATGGTAGGAGTTTAGACTATAGCTCCTGTGATGTATGTTCTGCATTGGGGAATATAGAGCTTCTTGTCCCGCTGCGGATCTCTAACATGAATAGATGGCTTGCCCTACTCTTGATATCGCATATGGCATAGGTTCTACTCATGGAAACGGCGCTGCTAGTGTTCAGACACCCGGGGGAACCCTCCCTGGATCAATGCCAGTATGACCGCGTCTAAGCCCCTCAAAACTTGAACCCATACTCCAAATCCTAAACCCTGAACCTTATAACTTTTAACCCTCTTTCCCTAAATCCCAAACCCCAAATCCTAAACCCTACACCGTAAACCCTGAAGAGTAGTTTCCATCTCATTCTCCACATCCCTATATAACCCCAATTTTCGATGTGGTAGTTTGCATTTTCTTTTCCATTACCCCTAATTATTCCTGAACCCTGAGCCTTAAACCACGTGACATTGGGGCCATGGGCTTGGCTGCTTTAATGCCCGCTTCCCAAGTAGCTCGAAGAATGCTCCGAAGGCAAGCTCTGAGGTTTTAGAGTTTAGGGGTTTTAGGATTTTAGGCTTTAGGGTTTAGGGGTTTGGCTTGTTGGTTATTTTAGGGTAGTGGAAAAGAGAACGGAATCTGCTATAGTATATTGGGGTCATGTCATGTTACTGTTTATGGGGTTTAGGATTTGGGGCTTATCGCGTATATGACTCTGGGTTTTGTGTTAAGGCTGGAGGGATTAGGGTTTTGGATCTAGGGCAGGAATCAGGGTTTTGGGTTTGTGCTAAGGGTTTAGCAATACAGGGTTTTGGGTCTCACTTGTAGGACTTTTCCTCAACGATTGAATGCAGCAAAGGCAAGGCAATGGGGAAAGCAAGTTTGAATTCTTCTTGTCGGGCCGGCCACACATTAGCTACTTGCAATATTGGCCATATTAAGGCACCCGAAAAGTGGACATAGGAGTCCCTCTTGAAGTTTAGTGTAGTATTCAATATAGTCCCTACTAAGGAACCCATGTTTGGAAATATTAATCCTCATTACCCTCTACATAACCCGAATTTCCATCTCATTGCCCATTTCCTTTTGCATTTGATTGTCAATTATGTAGCAAATATTTACTGCTATCCATCGGCTATCAGCTTTTGGGAGATTCCCTAAACCCTTTACCCTCAAACCCTAGCTTGCTCAGGATCCTTGCCACATCGTACTGGAACCTTGACTTCCCTTGTGGAGGTCCAGATGCCCAAATGTCAGGGTTTGAGGTACCGAAAATCATGTTATAGCCTTTGAGACCTGAAGCACCAGGACTGAGTACGCAAGTAACTTCCAGATTTCCCTGATGCAACTGTCAAAAACTTTTCAGCGCATGCCTTTGGACTCCGTCCGGCGGGAGAAGCATTGTCAAATGGACCGCCGTTGGTGAGCAATTCACAGGTTCGGATCGTAGCCTCAACACGCTGAATGTAGGGGCCTAAATAGCCACCAACTGTGTAGAAATGATTCCGAATCACATGCAAAAGGAAATGGAACGTCAGTTTCCATAATGGGGGTTACATACTTTACGGGGCCGAAAGAAGTGCCAAAACTATGGTCCCAGATTCTTCCTTGTATACTTGTGCTATAGGGGACCTCAAACAGACTTCTAAATTACATTTCTAAGTACTCAGGCCCCTTGATGGTAACTGTAATGTTTAGCACGGAAATGATGAAGGATCCGGAGCAGCAGCAAGAATAAAACGGTCTTACCGAATCCAGCTAGTCAGAAGAGAATCAAATAAGTCATATGTGCTATGGTGATGACGTGAAGGCTGACTTCTTTCTGCTGCTAATGGCGAGGAGGAGGAGGATCGCGAGGGCGGTGGCGGGTGACGGCGGCTGAAACCACCATCGATTATGTAAGGGACCAGGGAGTATCAAGTGTCAAACCCTAAACCCTAAACCCTCTTCCTTTAAATCCCTGCTCCACTCGCATCCACACGGATGAATCGCAAAGGACTGAACTGCTGCCATGCGAAGGACTCATGATTCGATCTAGGGCCTTCTAGGGGAGAGGAGATGTCTTAAATGTATAGGTTTCTCACTGGACGGGGCCGCGGCTCAAGGGGGCTCAAGCGATCGGAATTGCTTGAAATTATTCCTATCTGGCGGTATCCTGACATGGGACCCTGTGATCCCTTCAGAATCTTCCTTAGAAACTTCATTAGGCAGAAAGCCCAGCGCGGTGCGGTTTGTCCGATCCTGTGGCGGAAGAGCCATGCCTGATCATGGCTGCTTGCTTTCTGTGGGGCTGCGCACGGTAAAGGTCTGAGGGTTTGGCATGCTGACCGTACGGCAAGGACGTACTTATGAGTTCACCAGTGCATGTAGCAGACACCACCGGTAGAGCTACAGCACCGGTACAGCTTTTTGAATGGAGCACATGAAAGTGAAGAAGATAAGATGACCAATAGTTCTTCATGTACAATGCCGTAAAGCGCTTCTGAAAGCCTTCCCCTCATAAATTCCCCAACATATGAGCCACTGTCTAAACTCTTTAGTATCCCCCTTGATACCCTATAGTGGTCCCCTTGATAACCACGCCTTTAAGGAGTTTAGACTATGGCTTATATGTTTTCGGGTTTTTGGGTGTAGGGCTATCATGAACACGAATTTAGAAGCTTCCTACAGAAATACGTTGATGCCCAAGTGCATATGCGTGTAGAACTGGTATATACATCACCTTTTCTTCGGCTACTTGTAGTAGGCCAATGTGCAGAAGAATGGGATCAGGAGGGAGAACCCTGAACCCCAGTATGGCATTCACCCGACGTGTTGCTGATGAGCCGGGAGGCGCAGTCTAACGCAAAGTTTGCTAGCAGCCTCGCGCGCGATTAGCGGAGGCTTACTCATGGAGACGTAAACCACCTGCCTGCAATGGTGTTTGATACAAGGACCGTAGCCAACGTGAGGTGAAGCCCTTCGTTTATGCAGCCTTTTGGGTCCTATGGAAAGCTTATGTTTTTCAACAGCCGTCAATGAAACAGTGGAAATCCAATGTATGGTTGCCATGGACATAAACAAACAAAAGGTTTACTGTTGCATCGCAACCGCAAGAATATAGTTGCTTTTTAAAAAAGAGTTTGAGCGCGGGGGAATGAGCTCTTGTATTTCAAGGCGGTGGTTTAGATTGCCATGAAGTTTGGGAAGCTCGTTTGCCGAAAGCGATTTCGGTTCGTAGTCGTTGCAGCACAAGAGGCCTTCCTCTCGCGAGGTGGGCAGATAGATGGCTGCAAAGCATAAGATGCTCTGGTCTCCCCAATGCCTCGACGCAGTGACCCTCAAGAGGTTTCTAGCAATACGTTTGCCGGAGCTCCTGTAGTACTAGCCTTTGTTTTACCGCCCCTTGTAAGTGCACAAGCAGGATGCATGTTATCAGATAGAAGCTGTTTGATATCATGTCATAGGTCTGCTAGTTCAAGTCATGCTATCGCATTTGCTGAGCATGGACTTCAAGCACATTGCTTTCATTCAAGAAGCACAGAATGGAAGCAATTGCAGCCCCGCGCAACCTGTTCTGCTATCTTTGTGAGAAGCAAAACTTGTGAGCCTTACAGTTGAGAACACAAGCTGCTCATGGAACTGCAGTCCCGAATCAGCACCTCTGCAGCCTGGGATTCCGGTTCGACTAAGACTTTTCGTGCATTTCGCATGACTGCGTTGCTGTTAAGGAACTGAAATTACGTTACCATAATGGGTATGTATTGTTGAATGGGGTTCCCCCAATATAGTAACTTAAACTAAGTTCTTTAACAGCAACCCAGATGAGCAATGTGAGCTGCTCGATTAAGCTTCTCACGGGGCTACAATCAAACAGACCTTCAGACTACGCTTTGAGAACCTATCCCCCTAAGGGTCCAAGGGCCCAGATAATGGTATTTGGGCCTTACAACCCCTTTATTTAGGTCCTCGGACCCTTAGGGCTGACATCAACGTTTCAAGGTTGTAGGGCTCCTTTTACTTACCCAAGTCTCAGGGCTCGTACAAGGACCCAAACTCACGCAAACAATTTCGAGAACCCTTCACATGCCCTAAGACTGTTAAGGCATCTTGCGAAAAATAGGAGCTCACATCCCGCCTTGCAGTGCAACTAAAACGCCCTTGGCTTAAGAAATCTTGCGACATGCCATATGGAGTGGGATTTTGGGTTAGGGTGGATGAGGTAGAGGGTTTTCCGGAACTTCGTGAATGAAGCAGATAGAACCTGGGCGCGAGTAAGATTGCCCAACTGTTGATATCCATCCCTATTTGGGTCCGATAATCTCTCTACGGGTCCAAGTACCTCATAATCATGCATGTGCTTGCCCAAAACCTATACTACACTTACTATATTACCCAACTCCCAAGTACTGAAGTATTGGGTACTTGGACCCTCTGGCTCTACTTGCAGGCTGACCCTCAACCCTAAGAAGTCTGTAAAACAAATAATTCTCTCCAACTAATATTAAAACCCCCCACCCGCCTACAAATGTTCCCTTTATGGTATGTTACAACATATTGGGAATATTTAATGTTAGGGGGGTGGGGGGTTTAATATTAGGGGGGAGTGGATTAAGTACATTGTCGAGGCTTGTGGCCACCTTATACTTGTACGTTCACAGGGGGGTGTATCGGGATCCACCCTAGGTTACGTAGGAAACGTTTAGGTTATGTACGGAACAGATGTGGAGAGCACCTGTCTGAACAGCCTGAACAACCTATGAACACAAAATCCAAACTGACCCACAATACGCACCTTAAAAGTAGCATGATGGTTCTGAGAATCCAAACATGCGATCCTTAGTTTTTCAGGAACTTTCATCTGAGCTTCTAGAGTAGACGAAGGCCAGTGGGGAGTGCCAAAGCTTGGATAACGACGTTTGCCGCGGACTCCAGATCCCTCCTCTTTGTCCATGTTGCAATGGCTAATGGGGCATCCAGAGTCAGAGGCTTCAAGCACCCGATAATTTAGTTTATGGGTTTTGGGTAATGGTAATTAAAGCACAGGTTTTGCGCAAGTATATGATTATGAGATACCTGGGCCTTTAGGGTCAGCGACTATCGCCAACCTACCTCCAGGCCGCCAGACAACCCTAAACCCTTGACCCGGATCTGAGCTGTTGAGTCCCTAACCATGAAGGCTAAACTCACGGGAGAGACCCGGTTATCTCCCTCCATGGATTATAGAAGAGCATTATAAGGCTTATTAACGGGATACTGGGAGTTCAGACTATAGCTCATGTACATAGCTGCCAGTAGTTCTTCAATAAGTCCTCCGTGTAACTCATGTCTATGTTTCTTACCTGTAGCTGTGGAGTAGACATGGACACGTTTATACATATTCTGTAGAACCCTAAGGGTCCAAGGACCTAAATAACAGGGTTGTAGGGCGCAAATACCTGAAATACCTATTATCTGAGTCCTTGCACCCTGTTTTGCGGGGCTCCTTACATGGGATCTCTCCGCATATTTCGGCGCCCCGACCTGAACCGGTAATGAAATCAAGATGTCCTCAGGAATAGTTTAGGCATGCTGCAAGGACCTGGAAAAGTTTTGGGTTTAAGGTTTAAGTGGGTTTAGGGTTTAGGGTTTAAGGTTTAGGTGGAACAGTGGGGCCACCAACTTGGGTTTGTTGAAAGGTTGTGTGGCAGTCCTGCTTAAAACAAACACATCTGCAGGTGTGCATTTGTGCGCAGCTTGGCCAAAGAGCTTTGACACAGGTTTCTTACTGGACTTGTCACTTGAATGCCAGCAATCTTTGAGTGCATGAAGTTTCCAAAAAGGATGGTCTCTGGAATCCATGGAACCATGTGGCGGCAGAATCCGGAGCATGTGGCGACGTTTTTGGATCCAACAGGGGAAAAGGTCTTGAACACCGACATCATTACGTAACACCCCAAGAGTCACAAGCACTTTGCAGTTTAGGATTTAGGGTTTAGGGTTCAGGGGGCTTATTTGCCAAAGCACTACATGTTCATAGGGATGCTCATGTTCCCGATGGATTTAGAGGCTTTGCACGGTTCTGGTGCCCAAGACTGGGAGAGTTTGGGAGTTACTTGTGACTCCTCCAGAAATGGTAGTTTCCCCAAATAGGGGAACCCAATATAGACTTGAAAAGGTTATAATCCTTATTATGGGGACCCCCAAACAGGTACCCCTGATTTTGAACACCTCTAAGCCCGAAATACACCTATATAACCCCTATCTAACTCCTATAAACCCCTTTAAAGGTACCGCCTAAAAAAGGTACCCCTAATTTTAGGAAAACCCCAAGTAGCCCGTAATCCGGCTTAGCCTAGAGATGCTTTCTAAGGGTCCAAGAACCCAATAAGAGGGCTTCAGGGCCCAACTACTATAATTCAATATGAATGGTATTTGGGCCCTGAAGCCTATCATTTGGGTCCTTGGGCCCTTAGGGTTACCTGTTTGCATTTAGAGAACCTTATCGCTGCTCCGTGTGATCTTCAGCGTTGGATCTTCAAACTTCCGTCTCGCCGGAACACAAGATCCTGCTCTCTAGCCGAAAAAATGTCACACAACTTGCAGCCACGGCGTAGAGACAAAGTCTGAGCTTCTGTAAACAACTGTTTTGTTGTTTATGTCAGGAAGAGGCACCAGAATCACCCCAATGAGCTCTGAATCCTGCAGAGTACTCTTGTTTTGAGAAACTTGAAAGGTGTAGGTGCCAGAGTTGCCAAGCCTCCGAAATCCCAATTCGGAGGCAGTGACTTGAACTGGTATCAGATTTTCTCCGACCCGGAAAACACGTGTTTATCTCCAGTCTCATGTGGCCTTCGTTTACAAGACTACTGGAGATGGACCTGTAGTTGTGTTCAACTTTGCATCTGAGCATGCTCTCAGGGCTCTAGCAGCAAAAGCTCCTGCTGAAGGCTTCTCAGGACCATGAGTACTTTTCTAGGGCGGCCCTGAGACGGGAATTCCACGATTTCCTTGGAGAGGCATAGATGCTTGCGAAATCTCCCAGTTTTGGGAGATAGCCTTCCTTACACAAACCAGGCAGGTGCTCAAACACATGATTCGCAGCTTGAGCATACTGTTTCACTAAGACACTCATGGGGGGCATGTGGAGCGCGCAAGGACGGGCCTCCCAAGTAGTCCAAGTTTGGGCAGATGTATAGCAGAATTTCGTATTGCAACAGTTATTACTGAGCAAAAGTAGTGAACGCAAGACCCTAAGCCCTGTGCATGACCAAGTTGGAGCAGGTGCCCCCATGGTAGAACCAGTTTGTGCGAGGTCTAAAGAATCTCAATAAACTACCTTATTGACCTGGTTTCCATTTCATTTTCCCTATTCTTTTCCATTTGATTCTCCAATAGTGGGGGGGGGTGATCTAATCTAGTTTGCGAGGTCTGAAAAATATGCACGTCCTGTGTCGTAGCCCATCTTCCGCCCGTGCAGATAAACCGGGCATGCACGTGTCAGCCAGCGACATACCATTGAAAGGTTTAGGAATTAGGGTTTAGGGTATCAGGGTTTAGGATTTAGGGTTTAAGGTTAGGATTTAGGCTTTAGGGTTTATCGTTAACCCAAACACAACCCTACTGAAGTCCCTTTGGGGCCTCTTCTGTGAGCTTGGCTTACTCAAAGTATATACCAAAGGAAGCAAAGCAGGTGTCCCTTTTGAATCTTATGGTTTGCATAGGGGGTTGCATATGCAAACTCCTATGCTCCCTCTACGGAACCGAAATCTGCAGAGAGGACCCTGTGCCGTGGGAGTTCAGGGCTTAGAGTTTATATCGTTAGCCTAAATCTTTCAAACCTACCCCCTTTTCCCAACCAAGCATTTCAGCTCGACACCTTAAGCCAATGAACAAATGTAAACCTGTATTTCTAGACCCTGACCCCAAACCCCCTAGACGCTAGAGCCATAGCATGAATACCTAACCCTAAGCATCTGTGTTCCACAGTACAGTTTGGGTACGAAAGGGTTTCTATGAAGCTACGTTGAGGTCGTGTTAATCCTGGAAACCATAGCCCTCTTTACCCATGACCCTAGCTCGCAACCCTCCTCCCTTGAAGTGGCCCTATACTGGGTTGCTGTTAAGGAACTGAAATTAAGCTAGCATGATATGGATATATGATAGAATGGGGTTTCCTTATTCAACCCTAAATCCTAGAATCCTAGGTCCCAACCCCTAAAACTCTAAACCCTAATCTCTAAGTTCCTTAGCACCAGCTCAGTATGGGCTATAGACTAAACTCCCTAAAGAGGTTTGTATAGTGTATTATGTAGGGGGCTATTACAGGGGTTATTAAGGGGGATACTAGGAGTTTAGACCCTAAACCCTAAACCCCCAACCTTAGACCCTAAACCCTAATCTCTAAACTCTTAACCTCTATGGTTATTAAGAGGGATACTCGGAGTTTAGACCTTACACCCTAAACCCTTAACCCTTAACCTTTAACCTTTAACCCTACACGCCTAGCTTGTAGACTCTGCCTGCTCCATGGCCATCTCTTGGGGCTCGACATCGCCATGGCCGCCGAGGCGCTGCGGAAAGCTTTGGGTTTAGGGTTTAGGGTTGAGGATTTCGGGTTTAGGGTTTAAGGTTGAGGGTTTAAGGTTGAGGGTTTAGGGTTCTATGTAGGGGTTCAGAGGGATGTAGGGTTATCCTAAAACTGCAGGTGTTCAAATTGCATTTGCTTCCCCAAACTTATATATACTACAGTTGACACTACTAAAGTCGCGGGTGTTCCAATATTGGCTACATGGACCCGTAGGGTTAAGTTTTTACAGAGGGTTCAGGGGTATAGAATCTCCGACATAGCATTCTGGGGAGGGTTCCTAGTGAGGGTCCTCGCATCACAAGTCCGTCTTTAGCCTTTACCATGGCAAGGTATATATGAGCTATAGTCTAAACTCCTTAAAAGGGTGGTCATATAGGGGACTATTATAGTGGCTACTGTATTAAGGGGGATACCTGGAGTTTAGACTATGGCTCGTATCAAGTTGGACGAGGCTTGTTCATTAGTAGCAGAGAGTTGCCTGCCTTCACTCCCCTCCCAAAGGACAATCAGTCGGTCCAGGGTTCAGGGCTTAGGGTTTAGGGCCGCGACCCCCATGCGCGCCATTGAAAGAAAAGTTCACACTTGCAAAATGTACCGAACTCTAGCTCCCCAACTTGGATGCAAGCATATAGTTCCCTTGCAGCCATCACCACACTTCTGAGCACACAAGAGCCTGAAAGCCTTTGAAGGTCGAGGAGCCAGGCCGCCGTTGGGAGATCAGCTCTCAGGATTTTCAGCTTCAGACTTCAGGGCTTGGCCCCTACGAGCTTTGGAGCTTAGGGTGTGGGGTAACATGGAGCCTTGAAAGGGGACGCTATATGGACCATTATCCTCTAAAGTTGGCCTATTTCAGGTGACAAAGGGAAAACGTCAATCATGCGGGTCCAAGAGAATATTTGCTACATCGCAGGTTGAGGCACCATCATCTGATCGTGGCAACAGGCGGATGACAAGCATCCTATACCCTAAAGCGTTTTTTTCGAGCTTCTGGGCTCAGAGGCTGCGCGTTCCGAGCCACCAAAGTCGCAATTGATTTCCGAGCCTTGGGTTTAGGGTTCTTAAGGTCATCCCCTGAAGTGTAGGTGCGCCGCTACTGGGTGGAGGGGATAACTTGAGGTAAACTTAGTAGAGGATCAGGCTCACAGAGCTGGAGTTCAGAGTTTGTAGACCCCACAATCCACCCCCCCAAACCTGTAAACCCAAAACACTGAACCCTAAAACACACAATAAACCTTAAAACCTTAGACCCTACACCCTAAATCCCAAACCGTCAACCCTGTCTGCGAAAAACAATCCTAAGAGACCCCGTTTGCTGCAGGATCCGGGCAAGGGAGTGAATCTAGGTGCTACTATAAGGTTTAGGGTTTAGGATTTAGGGTTTAGGGTTTAGGATATAGGGTTTAGGGTTTAGTGGGGGAGTGAATATAGGTACCATTATAAGTTATAAGGAAATATATGGGGATCAGATAGGGGTTGTTATAGGGATCCACCCCCCCACTCTCCCTTAAGCACCAGGGAGTCATAGGTTCTGCAGGGATCTCCATGTTTGCCACAGGCAATTAGCATTTAGGTTTCAGAGTTTTGGTGTTTTTTGGTGTTAGGATTTAAGGGCTTAAGGGTTTTAGGATGTAAGGGTTTGGGGTTTTAGGGTCTTTGGGTCTTAGGGTTTTGGGTTTTGGGCCCATCGTATCTCATGAAGTTGAGGGCCTTTAAGCCCTGAGGGAACTCCCAGCTCGCCATTCAAGAAACTAACGCCTTGATTTGAAGCAACAAAACCCTAAACGTTGGTTTCTTCTGGGGGGGTCATAAGCTATCCCTAGACTCTAAATCTTATGTCAGTTGGCCCAAACATGAGAAAGCCACTTTACCTTCCCCCGCCTCCCCCACGCAAAGCTCTCAAGTCCTAAACCCTCGACCTAGATTTAGATATGTTCCTATCCTGACATGCTAAGCTCAATAAGCCCTAAACCTCAATCCCGACCCCAAACACCATAAGCCCTAAATCCTACACTCTGAATCCTGACCCTCTACCCCTTCTCCACACCTGAAGCTTTGGAAACCCTAAAGCCGCAATCTCTCGCGCTTCAGATATTCCTAGATACCCCATAGACATCCCTACGCAACGCCTAGATACTCCCCCTAGAAAAGGGATATACATAGAACCCTACTGTAACCCCATATATACCCCTCGTTATCCTAACCCTTAATCCTGAACCTTAAACCCTGAATCCTGAACCCTATAAGCCCGAAGCCCTTAATCCTGAACCCTAAACCCTTAACCCTAAACCTCAATCCTTAAACCCGGAGGCCTGAACTCTAAACCCTAGATCCTAAACCCTGAGCCCTGAGCCCTAAATCCTACACCCTACACCCTATACCCTAAACCCAAATCCCTGTAAACCCCAAACCCTGAAACCTGAAACAGGGCTCTTCTTCGGAGCCCCTGCCTGCCGTTTTCTCCTCATCTCCCGAGAGGAGGCGTGTCGCTTTTCTTTGTTTTTGTTACTTCCTGGACCCCAACAGAGTTTAGGGTTTAGGGTTCTGGGTTTAGGGTAAGTAGGTAAAATAAAAAAACCTCCCAAATGTTTATTATTATATATAGTCTTGGGATTCAGGTCATATTTTTTACGTAAGCACTTAGGGTTCAGGGTTTTGGGTTTTGTGCTTACCCTATAGGGATCCAAGTATACACCAAGAGTGAGAGTCAAATTGAAAATGGAAAGTGACATGGAAACTGGGGATATGCAGAGGCGCGGATGCAAGTATACAAGTAATACCTACATTAGGCCCCAAAGTCTGTATCTTTTCCTACATGGGGCTATTTGGATCCCTAGGGTTGCGTCAGTACTTAGGATTCAAGGTTAGGTACATGGGATTTGAGTAATAGTCATTGTAGTATAGGCATCGGGCAAGTACATGATGGTTGGGTACTTGGACCCTTAGGATTACTTTTTACGCGGGTACTTAAGGGTCAGGGTTTCGGGTTGAGGCTTTGGAATGAAGGGTTTGGGGCTTGGGGGCTTAGGGAAGGAAAGGAATGGGCGGGGCTTGCAGGAACATGCAGTGTCTGGATGCAAGGTCTAGTTGGGGCGGTTTTACCGGTTCTTAGTGGGTAATGGAGGAACGAGCACGAAAATGGTAACTACTAGAGGCTTGGGATAATTTAGGACGCAGGGAATAAATGAATGCAAAGGATCATACAAATTACGACGTTGTTGAGGGTTATAGGTTAGGTGGACTCCACACCCTGTAAAAGTGGTATAATAACCATATAAGAGAGCCCTATTATAACCACCATTTTCCTTGATAGGAACCTAGGGGGGATAGTATGGGGGGGAGGAGGTCTGTCAGACAGTGGACCTAAACCTTAAACTATACCCAGGGAGCCCAATACCTTTTGGAACATACTGTAGCTTAAATCATATTAGGGACCCTAGTACCATTTAGGGTATATTCTGTAATTGAGGGGTACTGGGCTCTCTGGCAAACTACCCATTCCATAGTTGCGAGCCCCCGATTTTTTTGCTGCGGCGAGGCATATGCGGAGGTTGAGAACAGGCCGCCTGAAGACCATGCGCCGAATGTGCCGAAGCCCAGTTTGACCGTGAACTGGTAATTTCCCAAAATAAGGGGATCCCAATATAGACCTCTAGATCTCAGTAGACTTTCGTCCCTCTAGCCCTAATTTTGGGAAACCCCCAATTGGGACCGCGTCTGGGATACCTAGGAGCCTGAGGGTTTATGCAACGTTTGGTGGCTTTCAGTATTTGACTTGATAAAGGTCCCAATGTAAGACTCACCTGGCAATTCCAGTGCCCGTCGCAGGAAGTCCTTGTATGAACGTGAATTGGGAAGCCCCTTGAAAGGGTATCGGGGCTATATAGGCACTTGTCGGGGTGTGAGGAAAATTGCAGGGCTCGGAGTGTTCCAAAGCACAACTGAATAACTCCTCTTCGTATCTAGAAAGATTGGTTTAGGGTTTAGGGACTAGTAGCGGGCGAGCTGTAAATGGGTTGTGATAGCCTCAACAGGGCTGTGCAAACTACAGTTGCTTGACATTGCGGATATGACCCTATAGCGTGAAACCTTTATGCTGGGTGCTTCTCAGCTCACATGCACATTGGCTTGGGGGAATCTGCCTCTTCTCCCATGGTAGCCCATGTATCCAAGTCAGAAGGCGCTCAGCAACTGAAATCCCCTTTTAACTTCCCGCGAAGCCTAAGGTTGCCTGTTGGGAGAACTCTAGTGCACACAAGGTGCCTGCAGACGCGTCACACCCGGCAAAGACAACAGCAAAGGCCAGCGATTTGATGTTTTTTCAGAGATCTTCTGCTGCAGTGTTGGTCTGTAGGCATATTAAGTTCTGACATCCATGCCAGCGAAGGCTCGGAAAAAAATATGCATCCTGTAGGCGTCTCTTGATTGCACGGGCTCTCCGTGCAAGGAGGTCAGCAGAAGCCTTAAAGCTTACGGAAACGACCATACTTTGAGTCCTGCATGGAGGGTCGATGGGCAGGATGACAGAGCAAGTGGCGGGAAATCTGGACACTCAACTTCATATATGTCGAAAGTTCTTCGAAGCAGTATTATACTGCATTGCAGTTGATTGCGTGTCATCTGCTAGTTCGCATCCATTATGGGGCGGTATCCATCTTGCGTCGTCAGTCAAACAGCTTTGAAGGGGAAAGCAGGACGAAGAGCACTCATAGATGAAAAGGATGTTTTTATGCAGCCCTGAGACTGACCCAGTAATGATGGGGGTCCCAACAGAGCCCGGACAGCCGAGCGCCCCGCCTTTCCGCAGGAGACCATCGCGAATGAGGAAGGCAAGCGGCCAAGCTTTGCAGCAGCGCATTCGCTCTACTTGACTGGGTTGCTGTTACGGAATTCATTTTTCATTATTTTTTTGGGGAAACCACATTAGTTACTATATGTACCCCTTATGGTAACTTGATTTCAGTTCTGTGACAGCAACCCAGTCAAGGGCCAACCGAAGACTATTGTCCGTCGTAACTGAGCTTCCATGTTCAGTGAACGGAGGCTGTCACCATGTATTTCTACATAATGACAAAAGCCTAGAATGTGCTGGTTACTCTCTTCGGTTCGATGTAGGCTGGCCTCAGGTGTTTGGCTTGCCGGACTATAGAAAGGCCAGGCTAGAATGACACAACAGTCAAAGAAGGTTTACATTTTACAGACTTCAGCTTTGGAACAGAGATTTGGGGAGGGCCTCTTAGCAAGCTTTTTCAAGGCTTCAAGTCGCGTGGATGATCCCAAAGAAGGACCCTCACGCGGCCGGAGTCTTCACTCCTTAAAGGGGAATTATTTCGGGGATTCTGTAGGGGAGTATTATAAGGCTTCTTAAAGGGGGATACTATAGGAGCTCCTTTTATTGTTTTACAGTAACCCTTGTGTGCTGTACTTACCCTTCTTGAAGGACTCGTGGAATTCGAACGGGTTCCAAACTCTCCACTGATTCCTACACACTCTTTAGGGTGATTTTCGAGCGCTAAGCCATAAATCACCAAGCCATGAACCCCCAACGTGTGTATCGATGTTTCTCAAGGTCCCCGCATCCGAGTCCTGATGTCTTTTGTGATTCCAAGAGCTCTTGGCGTTGGCCAAGCCTCATTGTACCCCAGACGCGTAATTCTCATCCGGACACATGTCTGGTCAGATGGCAACCCTCAAACCCCAAGACACCCGGTGTCCTATACTCTAATCCCTCAATGCGCACCCCTAAGCCCCAAAAACCCTAGCCTGCAAATCCTAACCCCTGAGGTTTAGCCTTAAACCCCAAACCCTAACCCCCCCAAACCCTAAACCCCAAACCCTAAACCCTAAACCCATCCTAATGGCTTCCAAAACCCTAAACCCTAAACCCATCCTAATAACTTCTGAGCCTTTGAGAACCTCGAAACCGGCTGCCAGGTGCCCTCCGGCAATCCTGCGAGCGGGCCTTGGACCTCGCAGATCGCGCCGTGTCACTAGGCAAGCCTCTGGGTTAGTTGAGCTATAGGGTTTAGGGTTGAGGGTTTGGGGTTTAGGGTTGAGGGTTTAGGGTTTAGGGCTAAACTCCTAAAAGGGTGGTTATATGGGGGATTATATAGGGGACTACTATGGGGGTTATTAAGGGGGATACTAGGAGTTTAGATTGTAGCTTAGTTGGCTTTAGGGTTGAGGGTTTGGGCTTCTGGGTTGTTGGGCTTAATGAGGGTGGGTTCAAAATCAGACAACTGGGAAAATGGTCCAGTTTTTAGGGTCTGGGAACCCGAAATATTTTGTGCTTTAGGTAGATAATTTGGGTGTTAGCAAGGCACAACAAATTCACTGTAGCTGCAGCCAGGTACAGTGGGTTCAGAGCTGCCAAATAGAAGCGCCAAAATTCTTTGGAGAATGCAAGACACTGACCCTGCCCAACGGCGGTGTTTAGCATGGGGGGTCGGGGATTGCTGTATGGTCCCCCTTAAGTAGAGGGAATATGGGGTATTTGGGGATCCTATTATAATATACCCAAAGCCATAATCTATCTACTTAAGGGGGACTACACCCCCAAAGTACAGACTGCCCAAAAAAGGGACTCCTCAGTTTCGGATACGGTCAATAGGGGCCGGGCTGGAGCTTTTCTGCATTGTTTATCTGAAAGAGAGCATCTTTTTGGGGGTTTCCCAAAATTAGGGGTACCATTTTGGGGGTCCCCATAAAAAGGGCTATAGTATTTGGGGGATCCCAGATTTTGGGAAACTACCTTTTAGCTCCATGGAAGCTTCAAATAATGCGACACCACATCAACCTGAAGAGTTCTACTCAAGAGCATACGTTGCGTGTGTGATCGTTGGAGGTTCTTGTTATATCATGAGCTGAGTGGATTTGACTTCCAAGAGGTCCGGTGTTCCATCACAATGCCCCAAACTACTGATGGACGAACCCCACAATGACTCAATATACCAAGCCAGTGGAAGCGTCATCGTATGGTATATTCTGGGTAATGCTGGCCCAGCAGCTCCATGTCTCCAAGTTAAGATGCTTCCCTTCACTATGTAACGTTTGTTGATTCTGTTTTGGGCTCACACGACTAGGTGTTGCCGCAATCTATATTTCTTTTATGTCATATGCGGCTTCCGAGCTACTATCATGTACAAGTAGCCTCAACAAGTATGCAATTTCTTCCCATGGGCTACTGATTGCCGAGCAGCCTGAAATCAAGATTAGTGCCAGGCGCTGGAACACTTCGCTTGTGGTTGCCCGAGGGCCTTGAGGCTCATACAGGGAACTAACACCAGATCCGATTGAAGCTTGAAATTCAAGATTTCAAGTGTAGTGGCTCTATGTTGGGGGTTGGTGCAGGTGTGGACATGGATATTTGCTGCTGAGTACTTAGAGCCCATCGTCGTTCTGAAATGTGAGAGCCCCACTCGGCTGTTGATGAGCAGCGTTGTTCCTCACGAGATATGTCTGGCATTGTGCAAGTTCTACCTGCATCCCCAAAGTATGTAGGATAATAACCCTTTTGGGCTGTTTGTAGGGGTTTTGGGCTACTATTTTACCTACTTTCGGGGTCCAGGTAGTAGGTGGGCAAGCGTTTCGCTTCTCAAGTTCATGAAAGGAACATTTGACGACGCTCACACGCAGGCTTTCGGAGGGCAACACCCACACGAGCCCGTGCAAATTTACGCTGCTGTTGTAGGTTGATGCTTTCAAGACGCGACATGCCATCCTCGATGAATTTCACTAGAGTAGTGGAAGCTCTTCAAGGCCCTCCTCCAGTAGCTGCAAACCCTGGGAGTCTTGGCAATCAGAACCAGGGCTGCAGACGGCCTAAAGTGGTCCTGAAATTTGGTCAGAACATTGCCTCCGCGGATGGTTTTGTTCGGGTCAAGCCTAGCCTTCAATACCTAGTTCTGAGAGGGCTCTAATTTGTCCAGCTGGACAACTGCCGGAGCAATGTTTTTGTCCTTGACCTCAACGCGTTCCAGCAGTGGAAGTACTAAACGATCACATCCAGTGGGGCTTTACTGCCCGCAGTCGTGTAGGATTTTTGGCTAACTTGAAATCTTTGGCGGCATTAACCCTCCGCATTCCTAATAGGTTTTCGAGGTTGCACCCCAATTTGTCGCCTGCCAATGCCAAAGCTGAAACAGCAACGCCAGTAAAATACTCAAACGTGGCGTCGTGGTGTCATCCACAAACCTAAAGGTCCAAGGACCCAAATAATCGTGTTTTCGGGCCCTAATACCATTCATATTATAGAAAAAACCCATTATTTGGGTTCTTGGACCCTTAAAAAGTAGTTTCCATACATCCCTATGAATCCTCATTTAACCCATATAAAAGGGACTCTATTATTTGGATCCTTGAACCCTTAGGCCAATGGTGTTCTTGGTTATGGTGCTTGTGTTTAGTGGCACGCGTCTGACTGTGAGGTTGGAACCATGGGCCCCTTGTTTTTACGCTTTACCCTGGGACGCCTACATATCTGTTATATACCGCATATGTACCCTTAAGGAATCCTAGAGCCCCCCTAAAAGACCTAAGAGCCCGTAGTAGGGGCCCGTACTCCCAACCTCAGCATGACCGGCAGTACTCTAGTGACAACCGCATCCTTGATACATCACGGTGCTACCCAGAGAGCCGAATCCACTTAATTATGGAATATACCCAGGAACATATAGGGGATTCTGTAGGTGTTATATGGGGTTATATAGGGATTATATGAGGAATATACCCTAAGTGGTACTAAGGTCCGGTAATTACATGATTTTAGCTAGATGCGTTAATTAAAGGGGTATTGGGCTCCCTGAGTACTGGAAGGCATTACAGCACGGGGAGTTCCCCCCAGCACCATGCTCAGTGGCTCTCTGTCACTTTCTTGGGCTTGAGCGTTCAGAATTTTGAGCTTTATTTCAAGATTTGGTGATCGGATTTTGTGATCATATATAGGGTGTAGAGCTTAGGGGCTTAGGGTTTACGGATGGGACGGCTGATAATTAGGCCCTTACATATAAGGTTAAGATCATTCCAAAAATCGTCATAGATCTAGTTGGCATACTTGATCCCGTCAAGCTCCAAGTACCTGTATGGTCACAAAAAATGCTAGCGGGTCCAAACCCAGAGGCCTGCGGGAAAGGATAAGGTTTTCTGATCAGTGTCCGGGTTGCGCAGATTTTGCTTGCTCTCTCACAACTGCAGTTCATGCCTTCAAAAGACAGCATGCCCCGTGAATGGGCTTGCAACTTCAGAAAGAACCCAGAGAGCCCAATACCCCTTAATTGAGGAATATACCCTAAATGGTACTACCGTCCCTCATATGAATTATGCTATATTCCTCAATTAAGGGGTGTTGGGCTCCCTGGGAACAACAAAAAAGTATTCTTAAGCTTAAGATTTGGTTTCCAGGACTTCCCAAGTAGCGATGGAAGAAATCTTGTATACTTACAGCCTCAGTAGCCCTATTATTGGGGGCGCTCAGTCATACTTCCAGGGTCTTGACTTTAGATTGAGATTGGGTTGGTCTCAAAATTATGGGCCCCTTTGGTTGTAGGTGATACTACGGCACCTAATATGTAGGGGTACTAAAACGGGACCCTAATTTTGGGAACTACCCAGTGATCAACTTGTTGGGAAAGGTGTTGTATAAGGACTGAGTGCCTAGGTTGCTAACACTAGGCCGATTTCGTAGCACTTTTAGGGTTTTAGGGTTTAGGGTTTCGGGTCAACATGCGTTTAGGGTTTAGGGTACTGCAGGGTAGTAGTATGTATGATTCCTACAGAGGTGCCAGAACTGTTCTCGGCTAAATCTCAACTGGGTAGCGTTTCGAACGGGGAGGTTGTAGTGAGCAATAGGAAGTAACATGATATCTTTTGAGTTAGAAGTTATAGTCTTCTACATAAGAAAAGTAATATTACTTGATTCAACCACCCCAAAAATGCAACTCAACTGGCACTTTGGCTGAAGAAGCTCAAGCGAGGAGATGGGCCTTCTCGCATAGCCGCATACTTGGGCAAACTATAACGACCTCACCTTACCTCACGCCAAAGAAATGTTTAAGTTGGAAATGGCTCCGAAAGTCTACGGTCAGGTTCTGAAGCGTATCTAAGATGGCCAGCCATACGAGCATAGACTGAAAGCCTAATTTGTTGGGGCGTACCAATTCATGCACTGCACATGTGTACCAATTCTGAGTTAGCATGAGGCAATATCCTACAGTTCCCCCTGATATTTATTCACTGCTATTAGTACGCATCATTCTTCTATGTTGCTGTAATGTTGCTGGTATTTGTGGATTTCGATAGACAACTATTCTTGTTCATGACACTTTGTTTGTTTGTATACCTAGCACTGACCCCTCAATGCACGAGTACCAGCCACGAATTTCGGCAGCAAACAGCGCAGAGTTTGTTGAGATGAAGTGGTACTTCTCAGAAGCACAGGTGCATTTCATGACGATCTCTATGATGAGGAGTATCTAGATTTCAGGTGTACAGGAGGAATCTGATTCGAGCAAGATACATCCAGAAATTTTGGCGATAGTAGGCCCATGATTTCGCTCTGGAGGGAAGATTGTGCGCTTGCGCAGTCTTCATAGGTGGTCAGCAAGACGAAGGACCTCAAAACCTCAACCCTCACCCTCAACAGCCTCAGGCCTGAGCCCCTAAACCCTCAACTCTGAGAATTCTAGGCCGCTAAAGTCTCAACCCTAAAGCAGCAAAATGCCCTAAGCCCCATCAAGGTCATCATGCTCTTCGAGAAGGATGATTTCTTTGGCTCCTCAAAGAGCTCTGGGAAGCCGTACGAGGCTTCGGATGCCTCATGAGTTATAGTCTAAACTCCTTGAAGGGGGTTATAAAGGGGATTATATAGGGGACTACGTACTATAGGGGTTATTAAGGGGGATACTAGGAGTTTAGACTACAGCTCTCATGAATTGCGAAGACTTTGGGGTTCAGGGCTAGAGGGGTTAGGGATTCAGGGCTGAGAGAATAGGTTTATAGCTTTGAGGTCTTAGTGGTTTTAGGTTTGGAGAAGAAATTATGGCTCAGGGTGAAGGCATTTGGGGTTAAAGGTTTCAGTTCCTGCTAGTGAGCGCTGTAAGAATAGAGGGTGTTCTACGTGATCGGGACACTAGAAACTGTTAACAAAGTAGATTCGTTCTCGCATTTGCAACGGAGACCGTGACGTTGGGAAGCAACTTACATTTTTTAGAAGCAAGTTGTGGGGAAAGACGCTTTGAAGCATGACTCAAGATTTCTACCGAGGGCTGTACAGGGGTGAAGAGTGGTCAGTTGCGTACATGGCCAAGGGCATGCTAGACAAAATGCAAGCAGCAAGCACAGTGAAGAAGATGGCGTGTTTTGCTTGATCGGTTCACCAGACACTAATCACTAAGCAGGTTGCTTCTCATAATTTGCCACGGGACCGCATAGGGAGCATCAATGCTGTAATGTTGATGGTGGGACGGTGTGGCATTTCCTGCAGCACAATCACTTTTCAAAGCACGCTTCCTTGACATTTTTTTCAAAGGCCTTGAGTTATAGGAAACCAAAGATCTTTGCGCTGGCCACTTAATTGGGTCCCATTCAGCACTTCGAGCCCTAAGTCCCAACTTGAACGAGTGGAAGCCGCCGGCTAGGGTTCAGGGTTTACAGCTGGGGGTTTAGGGTTTCTAGGGTTTACAGTTTGTAGGGTCAATGTTCAGTGTGTGTGTGTGTATAGGGTTCGGAGGGTTTAGGGTAACGGCTTTTATCTAGGACCGATGCTTTGAAGCAAGTTCTCAAGAAGTCTTTGCCTGACGGCCCTTGTCAAATGCCGTTAACCTCCAATGTGTCAACTGCAACCGCCCTTAGCCCGAATCCTAGGCCCCAAATCCTGGTTCCTAGAGTAAGCATTTTTCCCTGTTGGGGTCCTAAGTTCTCTTTAATTTAAGAATAAGCTATATTCAAGAAAGGGGACCTTTTTCGTCGTTTATTGAAGATCCTAGTTAATGATAAACCCTGAAGTTTGAGACCGCTGTAAGTCCTGAACATCCCTACTGGACCCTATACCCCAACATTAAACCATAGCCTAAACCCTGAAACCCTTGAACCCCTAAATCCTGAAGCCCTAGATCCTTAAAACCCCAAACCCTAAACGCCCTAAACGCTCTACACCCTAAACCCTAAATCCTAAATCCTAAACCTCAAACCCTAAGCCCGACGTCAGACTGGCCGGCGCTTCTCGCTGCCTCCCTCAGCGCGGGTGTTGGCCGCCTCCAGGCACGGCCTCTGGCCTAGAGGGTTCCCAAAATTTGGGCCATAATCTAAACTCCTTAAGGGGGGTTATATAGGGGATTATCTAGATTTAGGGTTTCGGGATTAATTAGGGTTTAGGGTTTAGGGTGCAGGGTCTAAACTCCTTTGAAGGCATTTATAGGGATTGTATGGGGGATACATAATGATATAGGGCGTATCTAGGGGGATGTAGGGTTTAGGGGTGTTATAGAGGGGTATATAGGTGGGCGCGTATTTCAGAGGCGCATCTGCAGCCTCAGCAATGGAAGTTGAGCGCACGCTCCTGCTTCGTGAGCCTAGCAGAATCTCAAATGCAAGGGGCTTCGGATTGTAAAAGGTCTCTCTTATTAAGGTAATGGAGCATTCAGAAGGTGGCGTCTACACAAATACATATCAACCCTAAACCTGTCGGCATTCTACAACATCCGCTCCCTCTACCAATTCCTCGATCCCGTAAGAGCCCATGATTAATTATGTCGGCTTCCTGGCTGTTTGGGGTTTTGGGTTTAGGGATTTGAGTAGCTGTTCTTGTCTCTCACCTGAGCAAGCAAGAAGAGAACCACCACAGATTCACGCAACTACGCGGCGAATCCTCTGGCTCACCCCACATTTCTGAAGCTCAATCTCTAATAATGGGACCCCCTCCCAAATTGCGCCAAATTCGGGAACTCCGAATATGTTTGCCATCCTGAAGAAGCACCTGGAGCCTACATCGCATACAACCCTCCCCATCAGGCCTACATCTGTAAACGCCGCAAATGTACTGCCCTTTTTGAGTTGTGAGGTGAGCCATAATCTAAACTCCTTAAAGGGGATTATATAGGGGACTATTACAGGGGTTATTAAGGGGGATATTAGGAGTTTAGATTATAGCTCAGGTAGGAGAGGGGGGTTTCTTGCGTCGGACAAAGCTTCTCCAAATGTCATCCCAACCCTGAGGGTCCAAGGACCCAAGATAATAGGATTCTAGGGCCCAAATACCATTGATGTCATAGTATTTGGGCTCTAAAACCCTATTATTTGGTTCCTGTACAGTCCCCATGTATCCCTATGTATCCCCCTATAACCCCTTTCAAGGGACCCTATTGTTGGGGTCCTTGGACCCTTACGGCAAATTTATCCAGAGGCCTGACCTCCCCCTTCACTCTAGACCTAAAGCTCAAATCCATCAACTCGTGACTGGGTTGCTGTTAATTTAGGATTTAGGGTTTAGTTAAGTTTACCATAATAAGGGTATATCGTAGATGACAGGGTTTTCATATTATAGCAACTTAATTCAAGTTCCTCGACAGCAACCCAATTAATCATAAACCGAAACCCCAATTGATGAAGCCGGCAATTGATGAAGCCGGAGAAAGCTAGCCTTTGTTCTAGGCGCCTGGTCTTTGCGGCGCCCAATGAGCTTGTGCCACTCTGACGTGCATCAAGCTGCCGGGGTTCAGGTGTTGGGTTGTTGGATTTAGGGTCTAGCGCTTAGGTGTTTGGGTTCAAGCTTTCTGGTCTAGGGATTTTGTCACAGGCATTGGGCTTTTCAAGAGAGATTTGTCACAAGGGCCAATAAAAGGAAAGTTTAAGGCGGGACAGTCGTTGTACACCGTAGTTCATTTAGCATCAAGCTGACATCAAGCATCACAAAAGCAGGATCCGCCCCAAAGAGATGGGTTGAACGTTTAGCCGAAGCCCAAATGTGATCCCTGAAACCTGAATCCCAAATCTCCCTCCACGATCCATCCCACTTCGCAAAATACGCCACCAAGGATTTTGTATAAGGGTCCACGTCTTGCCCTAATGTCTTCGTTCAGAGTTCATCTTCTCGGAACAAGTTATTTTGAATCCCTCAGAGCCCTAGCCCTTCACCCATGATTGCCACAACCCTACTCTCCTCGTGAAGCCAACAGAAGTTCTACTTGGTTGTCTCTAGCCTGGCACTTGGGACTTTAAGGGGTTTAGGGTTTAGGGTTGTCTTTCCTAGGTGGATACCTAAAATCCTGCATGACCCTGGCATGACCCTGAGTACCTTATACCTTGGAAAAAGCGGTACAACAGTATACTAAGCTCATGCAGGCCTTGTAGTATCATCTGTTGTAATTATACCCGGGATGCTAAAATTCAAAAGTCTGAAGTTTAGACATAGGGTTTGGGGTTTGTGGTTCAGGGTTCAGGGTGGATTGTAGAAATCCCTACAACTGCCCATGCATAAACCATCCTCTACCTGGGAGGGCCAAAGGCTCAAGGCCAGACAAAGCTTCTCGAAACCCTAAATCTCCAAGACCTTCTGGCTCTTAGTAGGGAATATGGGCATATAGTATGTAGCGGGCTAAACCCTATATAAACTGTATTCCCTTATTCCCTATTAAGAACCAGTAAGAAGACCTAATCTGAATCCTCTGCCTTGGGTCCCAAGGCATGGAACGTAATGTGAGGGCCTAGAGAAAGAACAACATTATGGTTGCAACTATTTAGGTTTAGGGTTTAGGGTCTACAGTGCACCCTTTACCCTTTCCGCTGAGGCAACAGTGTCGACTGGAAGGATTAGCTCCTGGAGATCGATACTTTTGCGCAGTGCTCTTCAACCAGGCAGGATCCAGGATCCCTGGGCTTTGATGGGTCGTTGCGCAAGCTACTCTCAAGGGCTTACTTACAATCTCTTTGGGGTATGATAAGTTACCCCTCCTGGCATGAAATAGGCCTTCGTGATTCAATCGCCTCTTCAGGGGTTCTGAGCCCGAACAAACTAAAATAACTTCTTCTATTTCTTGTGGCAAATGTTACTGTAAGGGGGAAACCTTAAACCCTGCACCCCAAGCGACCTAAGGCCTGGGTTCGTGGAAGCCAGCTGCAGGGGTTGTTGGGCAGTGCTAATGTCGAAGGATCGCTGAACCGCATCTGAGCAATTGTTGAAATTCCTTAGAGGTGGATATACAAGGGATTATATATAGGGGATGAATATAGGAGTTATTAAGGGGGATACTTGGAGTCTAGACTATGGCTCATCTGAGCGGGAGATTTCCTGCGGTTGGTTTTATACAGGTCCTTCCTCTGACTGCCTGTCAAAGTACGGGTCCTTACAGGACCCTCCTTGTACCCTTAATTGGGGATATATGGTCCCTAATAGTGGCTACTTAGGCCCTAATAGAGGGTAGGAGGAGGGTCTAGGTACCTTCCTTCTTCATGTCTGGGAGCTTCCGATGTTACAGAAAGCTATGGGCTGTTCCTGAAGGAGGCGGGTCCCTCTTCGCATCCCCAGGAAACAAGATCAATGCATATCAATGCCAACCTGGACCCCAAGAGTAGGTAGAATAATGGCACAAAATACCAAAATTTCCCGAAAGGCTGTTATTCTACATGTTTTTGGGGTTCAGGAAGTGCAAGGTTAAGGGTTTGGTCTGCAGAAATCCCCGCATGTGGGTTTTTCTTGGCGCGTGAGGGCTAGCAGCCGAAATTCGGGAGTTGGGGAATTCTGCGCCATCGTTGAGGCTACCGTTTTAAAATGCTTCACAAGTACTCCTAATCTTGGGAATCCCCTAAATGCTCTGGGGGTCTTCCGCGGGTCATGCAGCCCCGTAATCTCAAGCCCCAAGCCCTGAGCCTGGACTGCCAGGCCTCGACTGGACTTGCGGATGTCGTTGCAGTGCTGCGTGAGGCAGAACCATGATCATGCATGTTAGAGTGGTTCAGGAGAGGGCAAAAATTTAAAGATTGGTGTCATGTGGGTGGTTGTCAAAAGTATGGTCCCTTTTTTGATCCCTATTATAACACGTCACCTAATATTGAGTTAGGGCACCCAGAAGGGACCAGAATTTTGACAACCACCCATGTGTATGGACTGGGAGTTGGGATCTCAGGTAGTTGGACCATGATTATGTGATGATTTCGCTGTAGGGTGTAAGGTTATGGTTGCTTTTGCAAGCTGGATGGTGAGAGACCCTGCAACCACCCACCTTACAAAGGCAACCCTAAACCCTAAACCCCTAAAGCTTAAACCCTAAACCTAATCCTCTCACTCAGCCTAAGCCAGTTCAGAAGTGGCTTTGTGAGGAATGCCTGGACCCTCAAATGCGAGAAGGATCAAATTACTGCTGCCCAGATTTTCCTGCTCGTTGTTATGGAAGTTACATCTTACATGGTTCATCTACTAAAGCAAGCCACTACCTGGACCCCAAAAGTAGCTAAAGAAGATAGCCCAAAAGCGGTAAACACAGCCCAGAAGGTTATTATTCTACATACCTCTCTGGTTCAGGTAGAGCCTCAAACCCAACACCTGACCCGCTTTGAGCTTTTTTTAAAACCTTTCGGACAAGGCCGGCCGCGATGTCAAGTGGGTTGCGCCAAGGCCTCAGAGCCTTAAAGCCCTGCCCAAGGGTCCTATGGGTTAGGGTTTAGGGGGTTTAGGGGTTTTAGGGGCTGCGGGCTTGGGATTTGGGACTTTAGGGTTTAGACTTAGTCTTTGGGAATTTGGGGGGGGGGGGCTAGAATTTGGGAATCTACGTAGGGTTTAGGGCTTAGGATTAAGGAATTCAGGGTTTAGGATTTAGTGCGCAGCTTCGGATGACTTCAATTGGGTTTCCGGATTTTGCAAGTATGCAGGAATGATGTGTAGGGCTGTAGGCTTTGAACCTCAACCTTGTACTAGTGACTTGGCGGAGTTTAAACCCTAAACCCTAAACCACCTCCGGCTTTGGGGGGTCAGCGAGCCTATCAACTTGCGCGAGTGAGGAAGAATCCTGAACTGCAACCTGCAAAAAAGTGCAACACTGTTCAGGGTTTAGGGCTTGAGGAAGTAAACAGCGACCTTCCTCTAGCAGATACATGGACCCCGGTAGTAGGTAAATTAATAGCTTAGAAACCTTAAAAACCGCCCAAGAGGCTGTTACTCTACGCATTTTTTGGGTCCAGGTTGTCAGCAACTGACCTTTTAGCCTGGCAATGCCCTCAGTTTTGTGACCTTGGAAGCTCACATGAGCCATGGTCTAAACTCCTTAAAGGGGCGGATATAGGGGAGCATTATAAGGGTCACTGAGGGGAATACTAGGCGTTTAAACTACAGCTCATATGAAGCTTACGGCCCTGAAGACGAGTGCGTGATGATTCCAGTATCAGGTAAGGATGCCATCAATGAACAGAGGCAGCGCTAACATAGATATTGTTTTTGTTGGCCATCTAGTCCACCCCTGTCCTGACGCCTAAGCCCTAAACCCTAAACACGAATCTTAGGTCTGAAGTGTTAAAGCCCAGTTCTGTTTGCTCCAATACATGTTTGAAAAGACGTGGGACCCTTTGCACGGGACCACTTGGGGGCTATGGAAGAGCAAATCTTGCAACAGCACCCTGAATTTTAAAGGGTGCAAGGACCCAACTAATAGGGCTTTTGGGCCCAAATGCTATCAATATTGTAGTACAAAATCTTTTATTTGGGTCCTTGGAGCCTTAGCTTTATGCACACGACTTGAGGCGCACTGAAACTCGCTGGGCCGCCGAGAGCCTGGAGGAGCCTTGTGCTCTCCGTAAACTTGAAAAGGGGTTACATAGGGCCTATTATAATGTATATGATTAGGAATGACTATCACCATGGTGACCATGAGCAGTGTACCAGTTTCATTGTAAGAAGATTTTGGGGTGGTATTGCAATGAATGAAGGGTTGAAGGTACTTCTTGAAAGTATTCAAGTGCCTTGGCGGGAAGCTCTTTAAACGTTGTACCGAACATGAAATCCAAACCCAAGCAACATCCAAATCCTTGAGCATTAAACCCTGAACCCTGGGTACTGACAAACAGAGTCCTCAATAGATAGCTAGGAGTTGTACATCGATCCCCCATAGTTCTGGTGTATTTGCACCTGGGTGCGCTACCCAGCATAAGTCACGAAGCCCCAAACCCAGAAACCTTGCGACCTAAACCCAAAAGTCCCGAAAACCAAAGCCCTGAAACCCTCGAATCTGCACTGAAGTCTTACGACCCCACACTCCAAGCGCTAGAGCCAATGACCCTGAGTGAATCCCTGAACTACGTGCCATAACGGTCTTTTCAGCTCTGTTTAATTGGTTCGGGCCACGTTCTTTAACTAGATTTAAATTCCAGGTAGAAGTTGACTGCCAACACTAAATCCCCTAAACCCTAATCGCCTAAACCATAATCCTGAATCCTAATCCCCTAAATCCTTAACCCTAATCCCCTAAATCCTGAATCCTAATCCCCTAAACCCTAAATCCCCTAAACCTTAATCCCCTAAATCCTGAATCCTAAGAGAGTCCGAGGAGGGCAGCCGCTTCCTTGCGGGATCCATACTTGGCGTCGCGCAGGCGCGGCAGCTCAGGTAGATTATGGTAGGTATAGTATATTATATTATAATTAAAATAATAGTATATCATAGTATATTATGGTATATTATAGTGTGTTAATTATAGTATATTATAGTATATTATGGTATATTATAGTATGTTAATTATAGTATACTATGGTATATTATTACAGTAGTTCGAGGGGCTAAGCAGCTGACAGAAAGACTTTGCAGAAAAAGAACGTTTCAAAGTTTCTCAAACTGTGGGCCTTTTTGCGTTGTACCTCGTTTTAAAGACAGCTCTTGGATCCTTCAAGTATCTGAAGCGCTGCGCGCGAATCACACGCAATGCAGCTTGTTTCAGTGGTTAACCTGTCCTTTTCTGCTCTTGTAGGACTTACATTACAGCCCTCAACAAGTAACTTCCGTTAAGGGATAGAGATCAAACTCCAGGCAGCGACGAGTTCGCTCAAAGCCTGCGACGTGCGTGGCTTGCCTTGGTCTCAGGCAGCTGACTTTTTTCAAGCGCAAGGCATCCAGAAGTCAAGGGTGGCAGATTCCTAGCAAGAATTGGATCTGTTGCTTTTTCATTTCTCAACTGCTTTGGGCAGCGGCCCCGCCTTAGCTTTCGAAACATGAAGCACGTCCGGAACATCATAATCTTGGTATGTCCCTTGTGTATTCCTAGCGTCTCTACGGCATCCCTCTCTTGAGGAACCCATACGTGTTTTGGTAACGCATCGAGGATCTGAAGCCCGAACGATTGCCTTACGCAAGCTTGCAGCACGGCAACCAGGTACCACTCAAGGTGTCATGCTGGTGCACAAGCGGGCTCAGCATACCATAGTGTAAGCCCAAACACCGGTGGGCATGACATGCTTCAACGGACTATGTTCTGGGCAAGTCTTAATCTGAGTTTGTAACCACCTCCAGGCCAGTCAGTTAGACAGTTCAACGTTTTCCTTCATGCTCTCATGCAGGAGCTTGAATAGCCGGTATGATCGTTCCCTCAATGTTCTGCAAACCCTACAACCCTAAACCCAATCTCTGCTGAACTTGTCGTATCTGCCCAGCACGGCGAATTAATCCTACAGCTGGTCCGCAGAGCCCTCCTTGGCCCTAACTCCCAACAATGACTGCTCCCCACATGAGCCATAGTCTAAACTCCTTAAAGGGGGCATTATGTAGGGAATTGTATGTGGAAGTACTATGGGTGTTAGTAAGGGGGATAGTAGGAGTTTAGACTAAGGCTCACATGGTACGATCGACATGACGGGAATCTTCAACATAAGAAGACTGCTCCAGTAGAGTGCCAACCGACCGAATCTGTGATCTTAAGGCTGCCGGAAGGGCGATTTGAGGCAGGTTGAGGGTTTGAAGGCTTGAGGTTTGGGGATTTTCTAAAATTAGGGGTACTTTTGTGGGGGTACCTACAACAAGGGTTATAGTATTTTGGGTTCTATATTGGGATACACCTATTTGGGGTAACTACCGTTTAGGGCCTATGCCTTGGGATCGGGGCCAACGGTTGGAGTGAAGGCTTTGGGTTGCGGGCATCCTGTTAGTGCGCGGTAACTTCCATTCCAGTGTGGGTGTTGATCAAGTTGACCTTTAGCCTTAAGTAGAAGTGCTAAGTGGGCTTGTCGCTGGGGTTGAGTTCAATTTCTATGAGAACCTAGAAACAGATCAAGGTGGCTTTGACTTTTGGAAGCTCCCGAACTTTTCGTGTCTCAATCCTGTGGGCGGTCTTGATGTTTTTCGGTCAGTAGGAGCATCGCGGGGATTCACTCGGAAGACATCATTCTCAAGTATGAGCCCTAGACCCTAAATGCTAAACCGCATAATTTCCGACATTATCGCAAATGCACTCCGCGGGTATCTTCCATAATTTTTTCGTGGCCTTCGCATATCTTATTTAAGAATTGAGGTCAGGCCTTAGGGTTTACAAGAAGTTTAAAGGGGTCCCTGAAGGATTCTTGACGGAGGCAGATAAGTTGCCTCAGTTTTGGGGGCGTGCTTACCTTACTGGTTCGTAGGAAGGAATCAGGGAATATAATCCCCAAATAATCTCTATTCTGATAGCATTCTCCCGTATTCCTACTAAGAACCCGTAAGTTACAGTAGAGCAGCGCACTTCCTGACTCCAGTGCGTGTCTTCTTGGTAGGAATGACCATTGCTGCTTGGTGCTTGAGGTCAACGGAGGGAAGTGGATCATCAGACGAGTTTGGGGTTTAAGGTTAGGATTTAGGTTCTATGCGTGTGTCGCATAAGTCATATAGGGTCAAGTTCCTGGAGTTTTGGCTACAAGCACTTAACCCCATCAAAGCACACAAGATCCCTATGGCAAAACTCCTACACCCATACCGACCCCTGGGCAGCACGCATCCCTGAACCCAAAGAGTAACCCTAAATCCTGAAGAATTGATTCGAAGCCCTAGAACCTCAGACTGCACGGACTTAGCCGCAGGCTCTAATAAGACTCTGCGTACATCCTTTTCATCTGCGTAGATGACGTCGGTGGCGTACTTGCAAGAACCCAAAACGCAAACGAAACGAAGGCAAGAACCTCAGAAAGCAAAACTAACGAAAACCATTTGCAACCACGACTCCCTATTCCATTTTCTAAGGTCTTCTTTAAACATCCCGGAAGCCTAATCCTGCACCCCTAAACCCTTACCCCTAGACTCTCAGACCTTGAAAATCGCAGGCCCTTGAATACTGATGCCCTAAATTCCCGAAAGCCAATTTGATGAGCCCCAACTCCCTAAATCCTAGGCCTTAATCACGACGTCGCCAGGTTCCAGGTGCGGCACGCAACGTGGCTTCCGGCGCGCGATCCGTGAGCCAGTCGGGGCCTGGGTTTTGGGGCCTTTGGTATGTAGGGTTCAGGATTTGGGGTTCAAGCCCTGGGTTTTAGGGGTTTAGGGTTCAGGGTTCAGGATTCGGGGTTCAAGGTCTGGGATTTAAGGTGGGAGTAGGGAGCTCCCCTGAGCCTAAACCCTACACCCTGAACCCTAAAACCCTCAATAGTAGCAACCACTTTCTTTTCCATTATCCTTATATAACTCCAATAGAACCCCTGAACCATATAACCCCTACATAACCCCTAAACCTTCTAACCCCTATAGAACCCATAAACCGTAGAACCCGTGTGTAACCCCGAAACCTTAAACCCTGAGAGCCACGAGCGGCCTCTCCTGGCCTCGGAACTTTGCAGCTACCAATCCTCATAAAGTTTAGGGCTCTATAGGGATCATGGAAAAGAACATGGAAACTACTGTAATGGGGTTAGATCGGGTTTAGGGTTCAGGGTCTTAGGTTTTGGGTTCAGGGGTTTAGGGTTTGGGGGTTAGGGTTCAGGGTCTATAGACTTGAAGTGTTTTTTTCTTCAGGGTCTAGGGTTTCGGGTTCAGGGTATAGGTATAGGCTTTCAGTTTTTATGATGCTTTAGTGTCTTGGCTTTTGGGTCTAGGGTTTAGGGTTCAGTCAGTAAATTTAGAGTTTAGGGGAATACGTTCAATCGCCATGGACTGTTGTCCCGAACCATCAACGAATGAAGATGCATGGAAGAGTGTTGAATTCAACGGCTTCCACATCATTCGTCGCCATGTGGGTTCAATAGATTATTATCCGGGATGACATGGCATCCCCACAATATGAATCATCAATGTCTTGAAGTAGCAACGTTAGCCTTGGCAGGATATCCCTCGCCATGTGCCCAATAAGCTTTCAAGCAGAAAAGAAGAGAGCTGCGGCTTCAAAGGGAGCACAATGATTTTTGAATCTTCCAGGGGCTAAAGAAGATGTTTGTGCACGTATTTCCTTCAAACCCATCCCCCGGGCACCAAACCGGCATGCCCTCTAAAGCCAAAACCGCAATTTCATTCCCCAACCGGAAGCCCTAGGCTTTCAATGCCAAGCCTGAAGCCATTGACCTGAACCTTCACGCCTTGGACAGATCTATGGCATACCTGGCTGGTGACATTGCCTTTCGCTTAGCCTCGGCCGTGGGGGAGACCGCACGGACGCCCAGTATTAATCGCAATAACTATAGAAATAGTGTTAATATTAGTGATAGTCATTATAGTAACAATAATGATAACAATAAAGGAGGTGCTCGAAATTTTGTGGTCTCAGGTTTCAGGTGGGTCGGGCACATACATGGCTTGCTAGTATACCGGGCTACGTAGTCATCATATTGAAGGGAGTTGATGATGTGTTCTGGGCTTGCCATACAACAGGACGACAAAGTGGCACAATCCAGAAATGAAGGCAAGCATGCATCGCTCTCTAGAATCCTCCTTTCGAGCTCTTCTGTGGTAAGGTCTTTCGGGCTGGAGGGCTGAGAACAAGTTTTTCTCAGGTTTTCCTCGGGAACCAGCGGCCTTGGTGTCTCAACCCGCAAATTGTGACTCCAAACCTTACACGTACTATAGTCGAAACTCCCTAAAGGGGAATCTATAGGGATTATATTGGGGACGATTATATCGGGGTGATCAAGGGGGGTATTACCGTAAACCCTAAACCTAAAGCCTAGAAGTCTAGACGATAGCTCGCAAGAGCTGCCACAGTTATTTACGTTAGACAGCAGAAGACGAGCCTCATTTGTAATCCCTTCCCCCTAATTTTGCGCCCCCCCACCCCCC
>CAJNIZ010015224.1:90015-140782 GCA_905231905.1 Symbiodinium pilosum
GCGTAGTCCGCGTAGTCACCTGAATCGCAAGAGTATCCCCGCGTAGACACTCACGCAGGGAGAACAACCATCCCGCGTAGCTCGCGTAGGCCCCCCATGTTCGTAGAAGAATTTCTATAAGGAAAAAACAATGCTCATAAGTACACACATGTTCTGCTCTTTTGTCCAGGTACCTCCAACAGCTCTAATCCACCTCTGCACCTACTCTTCCTAAATCTCTAACCCCCGTAATCCCTGAATCCCCAACTCCTTGGCCAAGCCCTAAGTGCCTGGGATCCCTACACCTAAACCACCGAACTTCTTAGCCATAACTTGGGCGCTCCAAGTCTATGAATATTACTATATTACCTTAGGTTGGGCTTCCACCCGCGAATAGTGACCACCATACAGGGATGAGGGTAATTATCTTGGGCCCCCTGAATATATTCCTAGTATACCACTCTTGGTGGGTGGGGGCCTAGCCTGAATCATACCTACCATGGACCCTAAGTCTAGGCATGTCATGTATATGATATGATACCTGCATTGCGGAATTGGGAGCCTCAGGCCTGAACCCGAAATTTGAAATAGCATTTGGGTTTAGGGGTTTAGGGCGTACGTAGACGCTCCTCCTACCCTCTATTAAGGCCTACGGGCCTAAGTACCCACTATTAGGGACCATGGGGATACAAGGAGGGTCCTGGTAGGGTTTTAAGGTTTAGGGTTTAGGGTTGAGGGAGTCGAGGCCGGCCAGATTTGCCGCGAGCTTCCCGCCAACTCTGAACGATGGCCCGGCTCACAGACCAGCGGCTGCCAGCAGCGCAGGGAGGGGTTTCGGGTTTAGGGTTTAGGGCTTAGGGTTTAGGGTTTAGGGTGCCTTTTTGAGGGTCGGAATAATGCATAGTATGTTGGGTGGTTATATTGGGCGGACCCCAACAATTGGTAGTACCGTGGGGCTGTGAAAATTATCCCCCAAGGCTTGGGGAAAGTCATATATTGGAGCCTGCAATATGCAGAGGACCAAAAGAGGCAGAATAAATGTCAACAAACCACGCTATGGTGTTTTAGGGATACATCGTGAACCTTAAACCCTAAACACTAAACTCTAAACCCTAAATCCTACATCCTAAACCCTATGGGGATTTGGCATTTTGCCCTTTGGGATGATGGGTTACGTGGACCCGTCACCAAGTAACAGTGACAATGGGGGATAGGGTCCTCTTCCATGCCTACGATTCCACCATTACAGGGTAGGGGCTCCACCTAAAGTATAGTGAGAATGAGGAGATGGTAAGGATTGTCTTTGGATAAACCTTCAAATGCACCTACATTGCTGGGACATGAGCCTTCTGTCACGACATATGCTGTCAGCAGCGTGGACGCTTTAGTGTTTGGTGTTCATCTTGTAAAGTTTGGGGCTCTAGGATTTGCGGGCCAAAAGGTATAGCGTCGGAGCTGATATAGAACGCAAGGGGATCCTAACAGAAGAAAGTTCCGGTTCGAGAGCAGCTGCTTCGGATGCCTTTCAGGGTCGCTCTGGCGAGGACTACATTCATCCGGGTGCACGTAAGTAGGGGCACCCTTATTTCAAGGAATGGCCTTCATCTACCATCCCCTATTCACTTTAAGTATGTCCCTACTGCGCCAGAGAGAAGCCCCTTGTCTTCAGACTTCGCCATACATGCCTTTGTTTTGCCCAAGGCCCGATCCACTTACATACCGCAGGATGTGCAGAATTGCCCTTAGGCAACGGCGCCCTCAGTCGATGGTGCCTTTAGTCAATAGTCTCGACAAAGGTGCCCCAAGTTGTGAGAAAACTCCTATCGTAGCTTCTCAAAAGCTGTACAAACTTCGTACCAGGAACCTCTATACACCCTGCGTAATAACCATATATCTCGTGAGTCCCCAAGGGTACCTCTGTTTTCTTAACACCCAGAACATCGCAAAGTGCTGAGGCAAGAAGATCTCCGAGTCCTCGGGCGCTCTTCATTAAAAGCCGGTGCGGAGGTGTTTCAGGCGCCGATGCGATGTTTTTGTCCAGCTTTGGAAGTCGAGGCTTAGGGTTAAGCGCGTGGTCTAGGGTTGGCTGGCTGACCAGCAACATAGCCACTCACTCACCCAATAGAAGTGGGTGAGTGCATAGGTAGGAAACAGGGAGGGGGAGAGCGACAGATACATGTATTTAGATATGGTAATTATACTTATAGTTATTGAAATTATTTATAACTATTCAATATATATATATATGTATATATATATATATACGTACACAGATATGGGCAGTTTATGGGGATAGTTACAGGGATCCACTCGCGCTACCTCCTTAAGCACCATTAAGTCACTTTGGGATACTTTGGGGGTTGGGGGTGCCATTACTCTCCTTTTAGGGTTTTGGGGTTGAGGATTTTGGCTCCTAAACTCTGAAGGACCAAACCCTAAACCCTAAACCCCAAAAGTCTGTAGGCCAAGCAAGAGACCAGCAGACAGCGTCTTAGCCGTCAAGGGGTCAGGGAGCTTTGGGGAATCCTACTTTAACCTGAGCGACAGCCTAAACTCCTAAAAGGGGATATATAATAGGGGATTATATAGGAGAGTATCATAGTGGATATTTAGAGGGATGCTCGGAGTAAAAGGGAGTTATATAGGGGGTTGTATAGGAGAGTATCATACTGCTTATTCGGGGGGATACTAGGAGTTTAGACTATAGCTAACCTGTTGAAGAACAAATCTCTGAGCACAGCCAGAAAGGTGTTCTGAGAGTTTACGGATCAGACGGTTGGAAAGCCTTTCAGCAACAGACTTGTCTGCCTGGAACTTTGGAACCCTAACCCTAAATAGTAGTTTCCATGTTCTTTTCCATTATCCCTATATAACCCCTATATTGCCCCTATATAATCCTTACATAACCCCTACATAACCCCTATATATAGCCCCTATATAGCCCCTTTAGGGGCTGGGTTGACTTCACCGCGGGATAGCGCCGAGATGGAGAAAGGAACACAGAGATCGCATGATGGGGTAGGTTTAGGGTTTAGGGTTTAGGGTGTGTTGTCAACATACGCTGCACTACACTCCTGGTCAGGAGGAAACGCATCTGGCTTCAGACTTTGATCGTTTGCATGCCCCCCTAAATAGTACTTTCCATTTTCTTTTCCCTTAACCCAAACCCTGAACCCTATATAACCCGCTACAGTAGTTTCCATTTTCTTTTCCATTATCCCTATATAATCCCTATAACCTCTCTGAGTTTGGCTCAGGCTAACACACGCTTCCAACCATTGTTCTACCACCGCCCCCTTGCCAGCACAGAATGGCTGCAGGCATGGGCTTCATGGGCTTCGCGCTCAGCGCGTTGTTTGTCATCGTAGCTTCAGGATTGAAGCGCAAGGAACCGCACTCCAGTGAGGAGATGGAGCTAAGGCAGGGCATGCCTTCACCAATGAACCTTAACGATACGGAGTTGAGTGTGCAGATGGATCTAGACGAGGGAAAGGCCTTACAGGCCACCTTGGAAAAGTACGCTGCAACTTTGCCTGAGGGTGCCACCAAGGACCTTCTACGTAGCTTCCGAGTCTGTGGGGCTTGCCAGAACTTTCAACGCTTTGGCGAGCCGAATGATGGTGGCTATCTCATGTGCATGGACCACATGTACGGCGTAACGGCTGCATACTCCATGGGCGTAGAACATCATGACAAATGGTCTGGCGATGTGGCTGCTACATGGCACGTCCCCGTGTATCAGATGGATTGCACCGTGAAGGAGGCGGCTCAGGTGTGCCCAGGCTGCCATTTCTTCCGCAGCTGCCTTTCCGCGCCCGGCGGCCCGAAGCCTGCATGGACCTTGGCCGAGACCTTGCAGCACACGGGCCAGGGAGCAGCAGGCGATAGGACCCTTTTTGGCAAGATTGACATTGAGGGCTCTGAGTGGGGTGCTCTCGCGGCCGCCGATGTCTCAGTGCTTAGGCGCTTCCGACAGCTCGTCATCGAATTCCACAGGCTGAACCTCGGTGGCTGTTAAGGAACTTAAATTACGTTGCCATAATGGGTATATATGGTAATCAATGTGGCTTCCCCAATATACTAACTTAAACCAAGTTCCGTAAATCTCTATATTCCCCCCTGTTTCCATTTCATTTACCATGTTCTTTTCCATCATAAGCGGTATCTATAGTAGCTTAATTTAAGCTCCTTTAACAGCAACCCAGGAATGAGGGCTTTCATCACGCTAGCTACCTGAAGGCCATGAAAAAGTTGGAGATGGCGGGCTTGCGGGTGGTCCACATACATGGCAACAATAACGGGCCTATGTACAGCGCTGGGGAGTACCAGATCCCTGTAGTGATTCTAGGTTCTCGTTGAACAACTTTTTTGCAGTTTTATGTATACCTTGGCCCAATATAGATCAAACAATTAAGGAAATGTTGTTAAACATATACTCAATAGTATTGCAACAAGAACCCAGGATTGAGGCCACTTTCGACTCCAGCGCCCAGCCTCTGGCCGAATGCCTTCCTGACCAGAAGATGCGTAACTGGGTTGCTGCTAAGGAACTTAAATTAAGTTACCATAATGGAGTTACCACAACGGGTATATATATATGTATATGTGGTAATTTAAAGGGTTTCCCCCAAAATAGTAACTTAAATTAAGCCCCCAAACCCTAAACCCTATATATCCTTATATACATGACCCCCTATATACCCTTATAGTAGCTAAAGTTAAGTTTCTTAACAGCAACCCAGGTGCGCTTGACAGCCCTAACAACGCTGTTGGGACAGAGCTTCCGCCGGCCCACCTCCCCAACTTCTGAACGCTACATGAGCCATAGTCTAAACTCCTTAAAGGTTTAGGGTTTTAGGGTCTCAACTCCTTAATGGGGCGGGTTAGGGGACTACTACAAGGGTTATATAGGGATAATGGAAAAGAACATGGAACCCACTAGGGTTATATACGGGTTATATAGGGGTTATATAGGGATAATGGAAAAGAAAACGGAAACTACTTTAATGGGTTATATAGGGTTTAGGGTTTAGGGCTGTGAGAGTTATATAGACTTAAGGGAAAGGAAAATGGAAACTGCTATCATGGGTTATATAGGGTTTAGGGTTTAGGGCTGTGATCCAGGAAGCAGCGAAGAGTGGCAGCAGAGCTTTTCACATCCCTCGTAGCTGGACTTGTTCCACATTGAGATTGCTTTTCAGCCCTGCTAATTTGCTCTCAACTGTTAATCAAGACTCTGCGTACACACATTCCCTGATAAATTAATGCTCCTACCTTCGCAGGCTTTCGCCACCCACCGTTTTGCCCTCAACCCTATGTACGTCCCAATCCCAAGAAGCTCGCATCCCTTAACCGTCATCACAAAAGTAGTCAGGTCAGGATGCTTTCTGCCACACGTAGTATTAGGATTGGAGTGCCACAAGAGCATTTCGCAGCAGCAGCATGATCTTCATTGCAGCTGGCAAAAAGCGATGCATGTATCGCACAACTCTACAGAGTTTTCACGGCTGTACCTGGAGGCTTGGGCATATGAGCTATAGTCTAATCTCCTCCAAGGGTGATTATGTAGGGAGTTATATGGGGAATTATCATAATAGGGGTAATTAAGAGGGATACTAGGAGTGTACCCCAAACCCTGAACCCTAAACCCTAAAAACCAGGTCGACAAAGGGGGCTGCAAAAAGAAAAAAACTACCCCTAGGGTTATCAAGTGGGATCTTAGGAGTGTATAGACTGCAGGTTTAGGGTTTAGGGCTAAGGGTTTAGGGTTTAGGGCCAAGGGCATGGGGTTTAGGGCTTAGGGCTTAGGGTTTAGGGCTTAGGGTTTAGGCTTAAGGGTCCCCAGAAGCCTTGCATGGGGTGTCCTGACTTAGAACTTAAAATGTAGTCGTGCTATAGTCCCCCTTAAGTACATAGAATATGGGGTATAGGGGAATCTTATTATAACATACCCAAAGACATATGCTATCTACTTAAGGGGGTCTATAGTTTCCTGAGAAAGGGGGAACATTTTGGGAGTCCCTTTTTCTTGACTATAATACCTTCGGGTCCATATGAGCCATGGTCTAAACTCCTTCAAGGGGATTACCTCGGGGATTATATAGGGGAGTATATTTGGGGGGTTATTAAGTATACAAATAATACCTACAATGGGCCCCAAAGTCTGTAGATATTACCTACGTTGGGCTACTTGGATCCCTAGGGTTTTGGGGGTTGCGGTAGCTTGCCGGGGCTGAAAAAACTCAAAACAAGGATCCGTACGTGGTAGTTTCCATAAACAGGGGGACCCCAATATGAGCTATATTCTAAACTTCGAGTATCCCCCTTAGGATCCCTAGGGTAAACCCTGAAGCCTAAATCGGCCTCCTCCTGCTGCGATAGGCTGTGGAAGCAGCTACTGGGCACGTCGCGCTAGGCGTGGCGGAGACCTCTGCAGAGGTGGGCCCAAGGTTGATGTAACCTGTTTCGGTTTCAGGGTTTAAGGTTCAAGAGGGTCGGTTTTGGGGTTTGGGGTTTAGGGCTATTCATGGTTTAGGGTTTAGGGTTTTATATAGGGGTCATGTATATAGAGGACGGGAAAGGATAATATACATTATGCGTATCACATTGCGAAGGATTTGGGGTTAATTAGGTTCGACTATGAACCCTTTCCATCCCGCTGATTATAAATACGCCTAGTATACAGTACCACTACGTTTATAGCCCCCCTTAAGTAGATAGAATATTGCTTTGGGTATATTCTAGTAAGATCCCCATTTACCCCATATTCCATCTTAAGGGAGGCTATAAATTGGAGTCTTCATTATCTTCCCGGGGGGGTGGGACAGCGGATATTGCGAGTGGGAGGTGAGTGGTAAGAAACCCCAAGAGGGTCTATTCAAGACTACATTCCTGTAAAAGGGTTGCTTTGGAGATTTCTATGAAAGTTTGGAGGAAGGCAAAAGGACTTGCACGGAGAGTAGGGTTTATAGTTCGGCTTCCAAGATCCCAAACTCTAAACCATAAACCCCCCAAAAAAAGGAAGTCATGAGATGCATGGTGATGATAAGGGGGTTGTAGGTGCCTCTCAGGGATCTGCACAGCTTCCCATACGGCTTCGGGTACTAGACTTCATGCTGGGAGGTGGCTCGGGGTGGATGATACGGTCGATACTGAAAATCCTTCATGACTCGAAGTGTTTTTGCCATAGGGATCATGCTGTTCTAGTAGATTGCCACCATGCAGGACTTTGAGTATCAACCGTATGAAAGATTCAGCATGCATCGACTGTTGTAGCCATTAGAGGTCCGTGTTTAGGTATGGGTGGTCTATGCTAATCAGCGCAGAGAAGGTATTTTTGATGACCATTGGGAGGAGCACTGTAGGGAGAATCGGAAGTTGGGCCAGAATCTTATGAGCTATAGTCTAATCTCCTTAAAGGAGGTTATATAGGGGATTATATAGGGGAGTATTCTAGGGGGTATTAAGGGGGATACTAGGAGTTTAGACTATAGCTCTTATGTTTCTTCATGAGTATGAGTTGGGTGGATCCCCTACTCTTTAACAGTGGTAGAAGTGGAATATAAGAGAACCCTCATAATAAAATCGCAGCTGTCTCTCATAGTCACCATTAAAGGGTGGGGGCTCCACCTAAAGTACGAGGGAGACCATTGCCGTCAAGACAGACCCCTAGTACAGTAGCAGCAAGTTGTAAGCTGGTAGTCGTAACACCCTTTAATCTGAGTCATTGCCGAACGAGAAAGTTTGGCAATGTCGAGAGAGCAGGTCAAAAGACATGGAGATATATGTGAAACTGCCCCAATCTGTCCCTGCAAATCTCCGGTATATTCCTGGTAGAGGCTCATGGAAACTCTAGAATCAAAGGCGTCTTTTGCGCGCCTAGTCGCATATTGGGGCTGGCTACAGTGCAGGTTGACACGAGCGCTTTCTAACAGTAAGTTCCCGCATGTGGAGACGTGTAATTAATTTGCCCAAGCTCCTTGTAGAATTCCTCGCCTGTTCCCCTAAAGTCATTACTTGCAGTATTTGTGGTCCTATTTTTTGACTGCCCTATAATCTGAACCATAGTCCACTGGAATCCCTAGGGGTTACCATGTTTTTTTTGGGTACCTACTTCTCAGACCGTTTCCCTATGATACGGGCCCGAGACCGTATGTCACCGGTCAAGGCTGTAGGGCATAGCTGTGGCGACGACGCCAAGGAGGTGTTCCAGGAGTTGGGTGCAGTGGTAGGGTTTAGGGTTTCTGGGCTCTTGTAGAACACAAATTCACATTTTTATGGATACCTGGACCCAATATCAATAAAAAGATCTTTTTCAATTGTTGAAAACAAGGTTTAGAGGCTTGAGAAGGCTTAGGAGATCTAGCATCCTCAAAGCTTGGGGAGACTTTGCGGCCTACGGGTTAAGCGGTGAGGGGTGTTTACCATCATATTAATAGTATCTGGTCCCTAAAACCCTACTATTTGGGTCCTTGAACCCTTTAGGGAATCTGCATCAGAATTTCACAGTCCGCGACTCCATCATTCGAAGCCTCTAAGTGATTCGGTGATTTTTGGCTTAGGCAGCTGGGTCATCAGCCCTCCCCAGAGCTAGCCAGGTTTTTGAGAAGTACCTTCTGTGGGCCTGCGTAGACATGAGATTCTTTCGTAGCAGCTCATCATGACATTTGCAGACTCAAAAACAATCTTCGTACCCCGGATACGCAGTTTCAAGAAACCTTTTGGGCATGGAAGTATGTTGCCATCATGGCCAAATTGTAAGCCTACCTAGACCTCGACCCTCACACCCTACCCGTGCATGGGTTACTTCATTTTTTTAGACACATTGAAGGTACTTGACATAAAGCCAGGTACCTCCCAAAAAAATAGGATATCAAGGTCTATATGTAGCAAAAGTTTTCCACAGGTCCAAGGCCCATCCCGTCATGCCAATGCTGGATTTTGTGTATATACCCTAAGGGTCCAAGGACCCAAATAATAGAGTGTTAGGGCCCGCCTACCACTAATATTATAGTATTTGGGCTCTAAAGTCCTATTATGTGGGTCCTTGGACCCTCAGGGTTAGTTCAGGGTTTACGACCAAGCTAAAACATGCTGTGCCTCATTTGTAGAACAACGGGAACTGCGGGTGCTTGAAAAACATACCTACACGCCTTCTAGCATCCCCATATCATTCCTATGTGCCTCACAGCAATCTATTGTGCTTCGTGACATTTAGCTACCTGAACTCCAAACCCGAAATAATACTAGCCTACCTAAGCCCTGAATCCCAACTTGAATAGGATACATCCTAAACCCCAAGTCCTAAACCTAAAATAGTAGCTTCCATTTTCTTTTCCATTATCCCATCGTACCCTAAACCCTAAACCCTGATACCAAAGGATACAGTCTATGCTGTTGCCAACGTTCTGGAAGTTAAGCGCAATCTGTCTGGCTGCGGACTCAGAAGTTGGCTTAAGGGTTGGGGTGTTAGGGTTTGGGGTCAGATGTACTTCAAGGGGGTTATGGGGAGGGTACATTGGGAAAACATGGTTGTGTAAGGTGTTTGGTTTGGTGCTTTGCGTTTAGGGTTTGGAGAGCCCTAAACCCTAAACCCTAAACCCTGTTTGGGTGGGTGGTTGGGGGGGTTGGGGGTTGGCTTACGACAGGTCTTTCAGGCTGGACTTCTCTACCCGCGAATTCGATGATTCGACATACTTGCTGCTTGCCGTTTGTGATCAGCGGAAACATAGCGACAACCGGTGGCTGATTTGGGAGCCCTTTCCGTGAGCAGCGGTAGAGGGTAAGACAAAAACGTACAGCGATGACGATTCTCCAGTGTGCTGCGTTGAGCGGATCTTGCGAATCCTGATCTTTAGGGTTGCTGTTCGCGAACTTAAATAAAGTTAGTCAGGAACTCCATCATTTACTATGGTAAGGTCCTTAACAGCAGATCTTCATGTTCTGCGCCGCATTTGCGGGGACGGAACCGCAACATGCCTTAATTACTCGCGAGCAACACCCCAGGCCCCAAACCAGGCAATCAATAGCCTGAAATGTAGGGTGTCCTCCGTTTGTGGGATGTGTGTTGAACAGAAATTTACAAGGGAAGGATGCAGGGTATGTAAGGCTTAGGATTTGTTGAGGAGTCCTGGGAAAGAAGAGGACGACTGAGGAATCGTGGGTCGTATTAAGGCGCGGGCTGTTGGCCGAAGAAATCTTGCGCCCCGCTAGGCACTGGGTGATTCCGAAAGTATACAGTGCAGGACATATCCAAATCCATCGACAGCGCCGCCCATGGACCCGCTCTCTCAAGAGAGCCTTGAAATGCCTGATGCTCTATGTGCTGAAGCCTAAACCCTGGACTGCGAACCTGAAACCCTAAACCCTACAAGCCTTATGGTCCCTAAGCTCTTATCCTTAAACCTTACACCCCACGACCGAGATTTTTCAGCAGCGTCTGTATAATCTCAGTCTCCACTTCATGTTCGATGTTCTTTGGAATCTACTTTGTTCAACTTATGTCGGCGTGAACCTTAGACCCCAAACCCTGAACCCCTAATCCCTTAAACTCTTAAACCCGAGTACCTAAACCCTACAGGGTTTAGGGTCTAGACCGGGTCCCTAAACCCTAAGGGTCCAAGGACCCCAATAATAGGGTTCTAGGGCCCAAACACTATAAATATTCCCGTAAAAAAAATTGGGGGGTCCTTGGACCCTTATATAGTCCCCACATATCCCTATGTATCCCCCCTATAACTTATAACCCCTTTAAAGGGACCCTAAACCCTAAACCCTAAACGTATTGTCCTGATATAGTCCTAATATATCCCTATGTATCCCCCCTATGACTTATAACCCCTTTAAAGGGATCCTAAACCCTAAACTCTAAACCTTTTGTCCCTAAACCCCTAAACCCTAAACCCCTAAACCCTAAACCCCTAAACCCTAAACCCTAAACCTTTTGTCCCTAAACCCTAAGTTCCTGTAGCGACAGGCAAGGGACTGGCGCAGCTTTCAGCTCTCAGCTCAGCAAAGGACGGTCTCGGAAAAAGCGCTATCACCTTTAAGGGTTTAAGGGTTGAGGGTTTGAGGGTATAGGGTTGAAGGGTTTTAGGGTTTAGGGTTTAAGGGTTTCGGGTTTTAGGGTTTAAGGGTTTAGGGCTAAGGGTTTAGGGTATGGGGGTTAAGGGTTTAGGGTATGGGATTTAAGGGTTTAGGGTTTATGGTTTTAGGGGTTTAGGGTTTGGGGTTTTTGGGGTTTGGGGGTTATATGAGCTACAGACTACATGTAGATTGGGGAGGACCTAGAAAGGACTATGTATAGGGTTTTGGGGGGGACCTATTAAGGGATATATTACATATTTAGTCCACGGCTCACATGTGTGTAGGAGGTCGCGGAGTTAAAGGATTTTGGAGGTTTTCAGAAGTAGGATTTAGAGACATAGGGTTTCAAACCTTGGGTTAGGGCTTTGAATTTGGTATTTGAAGTTTCGGAATTTGATGCTTACGGCAGTTTACGGTTTATGACTTAGGTCTTTAGGGCTCGAGTGTTGATGTGTTTTGTGTTGGGAGTGTTTGAGGTGTATGTAGGGTTTGGGGTTCAGGGTTTAGGGCTTCAGGTTTAGGATTTAGGGTTCAGGGTCTGGGGTTTAAGGTTCAGTGTTTGCAGTGGTGAGGGTTTGGGAGCTCAGTGGTTTGGACTGTCACCACACTTGTCTACGGGGATCCTCAGACAGGACAAAATCTACCGACTGCAGTCAACCTTGTTTTATCTGGGCTCAAACTCATTTTTGTATGAGCTACAGTCAAGATTAGCTTTATTAAGAGACCCTTAACGGTGGACATAGGGGTCCTCCTGGTAGTTTAGTATAGTCCCGATTATATTCCCTAACCAGGAAACCATGATCACTAATTCAAGGAAGTGTGAGGGGGGGTACTTTCCCCCGTTGAAGCCTGAGTTAGCCCTCATATAGTCCTAGTGCTCCCCATATAAGCTTTTTATAAGTCTTATGCAAGTATAGCCTTCTGCCAACTACCCACCAGAAAACTCCACCCAAAAAAACAAACACCTAAAACCCTTAAGCCCTTAGATTAAAAACCTTGATTTATGTGGTGGTTGATAAAGAACATGGTCCCTGAAGTGCAACTCAATCCCCTGACCTTCATACCCGACCCCATTTTTAAAGTAGCTCGTGTCGTGTATAAATATAAATAGATAGATAAATAGATGTGTATATATACATATATATATATGCTTTCGGGTTTAGGTGTGTGTATATATATATATAGACTTTAATTACTCCACACAAAGCTCGGTACCCCACCCCAAAAAAAAGCAGGGTATAAGCTCTAGGTAGTGCCTAAGCCTTTTGACCTGAACTTCGGGACAAGCAGGTTCAGTTCTGATGTTTCGAAGCACGGGAAACTCCAAAGCAGCCACAATTCAACTTAGATCGTGACGCTTTGGGGTTTCGGTTTAGGGGTTTAGGGTAGCCCCAAAGTCCGATCACCAAACACAGATTACAACCCCGTTCCCACGACTGCTTAGGCTTCAGAAAAAAACGCGACACAAAACGGTTGAAATACAATTTTTGTTACCACCCCTTTCGAAGCCTGATTTGTTTAATACCTTTAGCTGACAATCCTAGTATAGAGGTATACAGTATACCTCACAGTCCTCTTCTAATCCTTTCAGGCTGCTACAATCTGGGGGTCCCAATAACCAATAACTCAAGAATGAGGAGTTTAGTGTTTTGGGGGTATATATTGGGGTCCCGCTACCCTTATAGTCCCCCTCAAGTAGATAGAATATGGCTTTGGGTATATTATAATAGGATCCCCATATACCCCATATTCTATCTACTTATTGGCCCCAGAGCACCAATGAGAGTAGTGTTGCTGATAGTGGAGCAAGATTAAGTCCTCTTCAGTGGTTATGTCACAGGAAGAAGCTAGCTTTAATTGGCTCATATGGGTGTTTGTCAAAATTATGGTCCCTTTTTGGGTACCCTAAATATTAGGTGCCGTATTATAATAGGGACCCCAAAAAGGGACCATAATTTGGACAACCACCTATATTAGCTCTAGCAAACAGCCCTGGCATCCCAAAGGGACGGGACAAATGGCAAGGAGCTGACGGGCGCACCAATGGCAGAACCTGCACACGAGAGGCGGAGCTCCAAGCGGTTTGGGGTGACGTCTACAGAGTAGGTGGGGTTTCTCGACACTGTGTCACCCCTAGGCTCCCCGCGATATGTTGAAAACTCTTGTAAGATGGAAGCGACAATTTATCAAAGCAGTTCCTGCACAAATCGAAGAGGGACCCTGGTATCTGATCCCCTTACGTCCGTAGGCTGCCTTGAAAGGCTGGAGCACTTAATTTTGTTCATCAGAGCCATGCAGTACAACCCTAAATCCAGCAGCCTGACCCCAAACCCTAAACCCTCGACGCGTCATCTCATCATGGTGTGGGCGCTCAATGGAAACCTGAGGGTGGGTGCTTATGATTGATTCTTAAGTGTTGTCTCAGGGCCAACTAGCCCAGCTAGCATGGCTTTCCAGCTAGGGTTGTATAACAATCCCCTCCAAAGATTTTAGCTAGCCTTAACATTCTCAAAATTTGACCGCGAGCCCACGAAGGGATGATAAGCCAAACAACTATGATGAACAGATAAAAGGAGCACGAAACCGCTGACCCTGATTCAGTATCAAGAAAAAGTATGGGGTTTGATGCAGCCCCAACTGTAACAAGGAGGAAGCAGGCCCCGTAGAAACAAACACAAAGCCTGAATTGTTCTTTATCCTGCAATCTCCATGTTCATCGGCGCCGCACCGGGTGCTGTTGAGGGCTAGTGGTAAGCATTGCTTGGACTTCAATCCCGCGTGCTTCTTGCCTGACCAGCCGCAGTTCGCGTGAGAGGCGAAGTGATGAGCGACCCGCAGCTGATGTCTCCAACTGGTTTCTTCCGGTGCCCAAGCGTGCTTGGAAAGGGTGCGCATTTCCTCTCAGTTGCTCTCGCAGGCTGTTATTATCACAATACTTGAGGTTAAGAGTCATAAGCTTTTAGGGGACTTCAAGTACTATCAGTACAACCTTTCTGCGCTCATGCTTTTTCAGCTCTGGTCATATCTGGGCCTTGCCTGAGGGATTTCGTGATTGGGCGTATCCCCAGTTCGACCTTCGGCTCTTGCGTCTCTGGGGAGGAAATGCATTACTTATTTGCAATTCAGGTGGAGTGTAGGAGTGAGTACAGGGGAGTATATCGTGATCATTATACGGATCCACTCCCCGACTCTCTTTCAACAGCAGTGAGACGGTAAGATTAGGGAATGCGTGCTTCGGTGGGTCAACTGTTAGCCAGGCTCTTGAAGTCTTGCGGTTGTTGAATAGTGTGTGCAACATGGAACACCATGTGAGCCACGGTCTAAACTCCTTAAAGAGGGGGTTATATAGGGGATTCTAGGGGAGTACTTCTATAGGGGTTATGAAGGGGGATACTCGGAGTTTAGACTATAGAGACCGATGAGCCCTTCACCCTGAACGATCTAGGATACTTGGCCCTCAGACCCCTAAACCTTTAAACCAAACACAGAAACACAAAAGCCTGCACCTTACACCTTAAACCCTTACACCATGGCTGCCCTAGGCCTATTCATTCGGCAACCTAGACAATAAACTCTTCAGATCTAACCTACCTTCAACCTAAAACACGATACCTTAAATTTCGGACACTAAGCCCCTGAACTTTCAAACCTGAGCCACAACGCCTAAGCCCCAGCATTCTGGCGTGCATGCTTTTGCGCCCCTTCTTCGGCCAAAGGCCTTTACCATAATTTGACTGGATGAATATTGGGGATCCTTTATACTTTTTGGGGTATGGGATTCCTTATATTTATTTGAAAAGGATCCCTTTTTCTTCCTAGGGTAATGTGGGCTAAGATGAAGTCTTGTCTAGGGTTTGGGGAGGGAGGGCAATCGCTTGGAAAGTAAGCTCACAGCTTAGCATTCAAGGCTTAAGGTTCACGAGCCCTAGCTCAGGCTTTGCATCACCCTAAAACCAATTTCCCGTTCGCACTACTGAATGCAGCTAGACCCTGAGCGGCTTAGGGTGACACATGACCCAGTCCTTTTGACTGCTTCCTGTTGTACTTCCTGTATGTTCCACAGCAGTCCTTCTTAAGCACGTCGAACCTACAATTGACAAATGCGCGCTCCATCCCGACTTCTGAGCATTCTTTTGAGAAACCTGCACGAAAAACTCTGTCTGAACCTGAGGCCCAAACCCCTCATCCAAATCCCTATAAACCTCTCTCCGATCCCAGTTACTATGATGACTTCCACTCTCTCTTCCATGTGATTCTCCAACCCAATCCCCTAAACCCTAAAGACATAAGACCCTTACCCTAAACCCTAATCCCTAAACCCTAAACCCTAACCAGGTGCGTGAACCTCTGTGCTCTGAGGAGGAGAGGGGTCTGCAGGCAAGCGGCCATGCTGCGGGGTCTCATGACTTACGTAAATCGGGTCTCCCTAAGTACCTTTAAAGGGTTGTACAGGGGTTATATAGGGTTTAGGGTTTAGGGTTTCCCAAAATTAGGGTTACCTTTAAAGGGGTTTGATGGGGTATATATAGGGATAATGGAAAAGAGAATGGAAACTACTATTTAGGGTTTAGGGTTCAGGGTTTCCCAGAATTCGAGGTACCCTCTTATAGGGGTTATATAGGATAATGGAAAGAACATGGAAATTAATGTTTAGGGTTTAGAGTTTCCCAAAACTAGCGGTACCTTCTGGGGGTTCCCTATAGTAAGGAATATAGCATTGGTGTCGATATTGGGATCCTCTATTTTTGGAAACTACCTCAATAGGATTTGAGGCTTACGGATCCAGAGTTTCGGGGGTAGGCGCTTTGTTTTTTTGTCGGGGTTTGGGGTTGGGAATTCCTGCTGCGCGATTTCGTCACGGGGTCTGGAAATATTGCAGCTTTGCGAAAATTATTGTGAATCTACTATTTTCGTATAAGGGGTCCAGAGAAACCACGGGCTTTGTTTCATAATAAAATGTCTGTTTGGATTGTCCATTGCTGTTCCCGAAGCCTGTTCGCCATGCCTAGCCCGTCGAGAAATTTTGGGGAATGGCCCTTCAGCGGGGTCAGCAGATAGTAGGAATTCAATTTAGGGTTTAGGGTTAGGGCGAAAATCCCTTTGTACTCAAACGGGTGCCACACTCGCCTGATAGGTCTGGGCCTCTCAAACAGGGCATCTGTTTGGACTCACGAGGTCTGGGTAACAATGATTCAGCGGGGCGGTAATTATTACTATGACTTTCTGTCAGATTGTGCCGAGTAGTATTACCATGTTGTAGAGTTGAGGTGTGGGGTCCCTCCCCATTTTGAGCCAGTCTTGCATCATCGCCTGGCAATACGTCCTTTTTGGATGGCGGATTGCATTTTCACTTTTCAAAGAAAGTCGACACTGCCATTCTCGAAGTCTGCTCTCAGGACAAAACATATACGATTAGCCGCCCAAAAAAAGTTTCCCTTACCCTTAGATGGCCCAGAATGCCCGGACCTTGGAGGATGCACAAATTAGATCCCTTGGAACCCTCCGGTATCTAATTGTTTGGATCTTCTGCTGGAGGCCTGGGTATCGTATTGAAAGCATGCCTAGCACAAACTTCCATGTCCGCAGCTGTTCTCGGCAAGCCTGGCATGCGCATCCGTAGTTGTGCCCCCTCCAGAACTAATGTATAATCTTGGATGCCCGTTGTTGGGCTACTAGTTACCGCAGCCATGTCTCCCACATACCCCTAAACCCTAAACCCTACTCTTAATAAGGAAAATTGAGCCTCATGGCGCTTATGAGCCCAGGGAGTGCCAGTTCGGGCGAAGCCACGTCTCCTTTTCGGAAAGTCTCCTCCGAATTAGCAGGCTTTCCGACAATCATCCCCAAACCCCATTATAGAAGCTGAATAAACAAGGAGTTTTAGGGTTCCGCATTCCTAGAATCCTAGAATAATCATGATATGCGGTATTTTAAGAAGACCTCAACCGGCAGTTGTTTAGGCTTCTGCATTACCTCCGGGTAAGGCCTCTGCTAAAGCGATAAAGAGCCTAGAGCAGCATGCGACGCATACGGATGGCGCTGTTTGGCGGACGGCGGCGCAGCAGCGAGGATGTAGTGGCGCTTTAGCCCGAATATGTGCGTCATAGTCTAAACTCCTTGAAGGGTTCATCTGGGGGGTAGTAGGGGGGATACTATAGGAGTTTAGGCTATGGCTCATGTGGTAGTTTCTCAAAATCGTCCGCGCATCACACTGTAGTCTCCTTGTACTCCTAGGGTTGCAACTCCCTGCTGGCACCCGACCAAGTCCAAGAATGTATGCTGGCCAGATTGCAGAGAAGGAAATAGAGGGACCATGCTCGGAAAGTCTTCTTTTGAGCTGGTAGTGTCTAGACACGAAGGCCCTGCACTGGTATATCTGAGGCATTGGCATGAGGGCTCCTTTTTTGACAGCCAGTCATTTTGGGGATTTCGAGTGCATTTTCAGGTCAATCACCAGCATCACTAGCATGCACAAATCAATAAGCCTGTCCAAGTACGCTTGCCACCTGAAGTCGTGATGGTTTTTTGCGGGTGAGGGTGGGGGCTGCGAGGTTTTATAGATCAGGCTCTGAACTTTACTTACCCTAAGGGTCCAAGGACCCAAATGATCGGGTGTTTTGCTATGGCATTAATAGAATTTGGGCACTAAAACCCTATGATTTGGGTCCTTGGACCCTTAGGGTGAAGGCTTTAGTTTAGGGCTTATAGGGTTTAAAGCTGTGACATCGATGGGGTTAGGGCCTTGACAACCTGCAACCCACAAGCTTCAAATTCTAGCCTTACAGGGATACAGTTCCCCTTAAGTAGATAGAATATGTCTTTGGGTATATTGCAATAAGATCCTCATATACCCCGTATTCTATCTACTTAAGGGGACTCTAGCTTGAAGCATGTTTTTTCCCGGGCCCAACTATTAAATCAGCAGTTCTAGAAACACCCAGACCGCCCAGACCCTTGAATCTTGAGCATCCTGGGATTAACCTGTCTCATCACAGCTGCCTACACTCAAATCCCAAACCCATCCTCGCACCCGACACGCGGTTTAGGGTTTAGGGTATAAACTCATTCTGAACTTCAAAGATCATACTCGAAAGCGCGAGTCCTGGACCCCAAGCCCCGAGCCCCAATGGTAAGCCCTGACCATAACCTTAATCCGAAAGCCTTGATTCGGAGGTTGTTTTGAGGAGTTCAACGAGTATAGTAGAATAGGCTTTGTAAAAGGCTCCCTCATTATAGAAGCCCCCACGTATAGAGCCCGAACCGTAATTCCTGACATAGACCCTGAACCCAAAACCCCACGCAAAGTGCAGCTTTTCTTCAACTTTGACTGCCCAGGGCCTCCAGTGCGCTGTGAAGGCGCCGCCACCTGCGCAAGCCTGGCCAGGCTCTGCAGAATCCAAACCCCTGTGCTTCCAAAGGGTTATACAGGGCATAAGGACCTTTCAAGGGCTTATCCCACGGTTATAGGGACCGGTAGAGCTCACTACGCTAATCAGTGCCCCTTGACCGGTATATTGGGACGATGAGGATGATGAGGATGATGATGATGATGGTGATGATGATGGTTATGGTGATGGTCATGGTGATGGTGATGGTGATGGTGAGCATATGTGGGAAGTAAAGCGTAGAATGTCTTAGTTGTTGATATCACGACACTGGCACAAGGGTCATCATCATCATCATCATCATCATCCTTATCAGCATCAGTTGCATTGTTGTATCATGGTTGCTCCCCAGACCAAACCCAAACTCCAAACAAAGGGCTTGCAGCTTTCAGAACCCTTGCCCTCTGGATCCAGCCCACCCTACACCTACAACGACGCAGAAGCGACGTCACTGCATGGATAACCTCGCCATGAGCTTTAAGTGAGCGCACATTTTCTCCGCATGTGTGCTGAAGGTTTGTTGATTTAGGGTTGGGGGTTCGTTAGCTTTGATGTGTGTGCTTAGGATTCAGGATTTAGGGTTAGGGTTTTTGAAGTTGGTAGCAGAACAAGTCATTGCTGTAGTCCCTAAGTGGAGCAAGATGTGCTCTCTTTGCAGCAGGCCCGATGCGGAGACCAGTATCTCCAATGTAGTAGAAGGTTTCCAATGATAGGGATTCCCTAAACCCTAAACCCTAAGGGTCCAAGGACCCAAATAACAGGGTTTTCGGGCCCAAATACTTTTAATACTATAGTATAAAAAAACCCATCATTTGGGTCCTTGGACCCTTAGGGTAAGCCCTTTGTGTGATATCCATGTGTTCCTGCGGCTTCTTGGGTTTACCTAGAGCTCCACCCCCGAAGCCCTAAAGAGTAAGCCCCCCGAACCCTGAGCCCCAAAGACCCAAACCCCAAAACCACAAGCCATAAACTCTCAAGCACAGTTTAAGGCAAACTGCATAGGCCCGAAATCCTACACCCCAGAACTACACCCTCAAGCACAGATGAAGACAAATTGTATCGGGCAACAAAAGAGAGCAAGAATCGGTAACAAAACACACAAATTCCCAGACCTGAACCCAATCCAGCCTGTTAGTTGTTTCTTCAGGAAGTGATTCCGCACCTGCACCCGACGAAGTGCCAGAGATGGAGTCGCTTTTAGAGGCCACACCCTGCGGCTCAATGGACTGTATACGATTTTATATATTTATATGAAGTTTCCATTTTCTTTCCATTATCCCTATACAACCCCAATCCCTAAACCCTCAACCCTATCCTAATATAGTAGTAGGACATCTTTCTCAGCTTCACAGCTAAGACTGCCAGACTAGGCGCAATTTCTGAAGTTTGCGTTTTACCTTTGGTGACCCAAGAAAAATGGGCATTATCCCTAGATTTCGGATTCCTGCATTATAGCCACTAGAGAATATAGAGACTACGTCGGTTTTCACGGAAAAAAGACATAGAGAAGCTCGAGGCTTATTCTTGTTTCTCTACCCCTAAGGGTCCAAGGACCCAAATGATGGGGTTTTTTTACTATAGTATTAATAGTATTTGGGCCCTAAAGCCCTATTATTTGGGTCCTTGGGCCCTTAGGGTACAGCAAGGCTTCCCTCGAAACTCTTTTCAAAATAACATCCCAAAACCCCTAAAACAGCCCAAAAGGCTTTATTCTGCAATTTTTTGGGGTTCAGGTTGAACTTTAAGCCATTGGTTTGCTGAAGTCCTTCAAGCTGGATTTCGAGAAGCCACGGACCTCCCCTCCAGCCAGAGCTGCATCGGCATGCATGCCCCAACTGAACCTTTTTTCGGGTTCTCCCGCTAGAGACGCTGTATGATTGGCAGTTGAGCCCCCGCTGACTTCAAATCAACGTTTGGACCTCAATGTTTCATAGTGTTTATTGCCTAAGCCGTTTCGTCCAGGCCGCACAACTAGGCGATGCGAAGACTGTGAGCCACTTGATCCGCGGTGGTGCAGACACTCTGAAACACATTATGCAGACCGGAAACAGTGGACAAATGGGGACAGCTCCAATTGGGGGCCATGGCTCATGGTCTAGCCCCTAATTATAGGATTTGTGACTTCGGGTCTGGGGGTTAAGGTCTATGGGGCGTATGGTTTCCGTTTGTGGGGGAGGGCTTGCATGTGGTTTGGGGTCTAGGATTTCCAGTTTGCAGTGTCAGTCTTTGTTTTTTTTGTTCCAGGTGAGGGGCGAGGGTGGTCAAGGAACATGGCTTTAGGGTTTGGCGCAAGCCTCCCCGAATATGTGCAAATGGGACATACACAACACGGGCTCTAGTATTTAGGATCCCCCATGAACAGTTTTTGCAACTGCCAGTCATCTGCTTACATATATATGTACACACAATGCCATATATCCCCATGAAGAACTATTTCATGGTTGGGATTTCAGTGGCCACCTAGGTAAGGATCGTAGGAAAGAGGTTGGGCCTCGGAGTTCCCGTATTGCAGAAAGGAAACAAAAGATTGTTTTGGGCTTCACCATACGACATCAAAGCTCAATTCGTCATTTACTTACAGTGAATAAAGTCGGTACTGGGAGGGTATAGCAACAAGCCCCTACTCAAAAGTAGCAGCTGATTTGCCAGGCACCGGCGGCGAGGCCTTAAACCAAAACAGAATTGCAGAGCTCTCCGGGTCCTTGTGGAAGGCATGCCACGTCCTTTCAGGTTGCGCTTTAATCCTGACCATTGAAATATTCCTCGAGAGTGGACATTCTGAGGACAGAGATTGTATCAACAACCTTCCGTCTTTAGGGAATGTGCACGGGGTCCTGCACTAGGACTGAAACACTCAACCATGCATGCGAGAATGGATGTCCCGATAGGGCTGGCTCCCAATTCTGGGATTTCCTTATGGTATTCGTTCTGGCGATGAAGCATGAAACAGGGTGCTCTTGCACTAGGACAGCTTTGTGCCCGTATCAGCTGCAGTGTGACAGTCCTGCAGCATTTAGCCTGGCAAATGTTCGCCAGCCCTGTGCTGCTGTTCCGTGTGTCAGGATAATCTTTGCGTAGTGTCATGCTTATCGTTGCTTGTAAGGTTCATGCTGCTAATATCCTCACCAAGAAATGAGGGATGCTGAGAAATCCCAGCTTGACATCAGGAATTACTTCTAGCGCCATGTCCGGTATGTTCACCATACATACTTTCTGCAAGCTAATAGGTCACCCAGGCCCAAACACCCGTTAAGTCATAAAAACCAAAGTCCTGCACCCTACCAATCCCAAAGCCGGCTGTTCCTGACATACTGAGGACCCCCAAAGCGCTCTTCTAGAGGCGAGTTCGCGGAACTACGCAGCTCGCTCGTGATTTCTTTTCCCTAAGGGTCCAAGGACCCAAGTAATGTGGTGTTAGTGCCCCAATACTAATATTATAGTAAAAACCGCTAATATGCGGGTCCATGGACCCTTAGGGTTAGGTTTTTGGGCCAGTTCAGCGTTATGGCGCTAGGGCCCGGTTCAGGTTGTGGAGGTTTAGGGTTCAGGGCGTAGAGTTCAGATTTTCACGGGTTTGGGGTTACGTGGCTAGGTGCGCAGGTTTTGGTTTTGGTCTCCGTGATCTCCTTGGCACCTCGAAGCCTGGATTTGCATGAGTTCATAGTCTAAATTCCTTAAAGGTTTCGGGTTTAGGGCGGGGTTTAGGGTCTAGGGGGGGTGTGCTTCAGGGAGTAGATACTCAAGGAATCCCCATGCTCCCTAATTAATCCTCCCCATTACTCCCCTAGGCTTCCTACGGTTCCCTAGTACCTACCCCAGGTAATTGTAGTCTCCTCGGGAATTGTTCTTCTTTATATTGTCGCATAACCCCAAGAAATTATTAGCAACATCACCTTATTATAGCTCTAGGGGGACTATGGGTAATGGATGAAATGGTTGGGAGCTGCCTTCGCAACCCTTGGAGGTTCACGGCTGGGCTTGAGTTGGGCTATACATACCTCATTAATTTGGACCAGAATGGTGGTTTAGGATTTAGGGTTTAGGGTTCAGGGTTTTGGGCTATGCTGCCGGTAGCCTCAAGATGATACTCAAACTACCCACGAGCTTGAAAGTGCTCTTAATGATTTTTAGGCCTGGATGTAGGAAGGCGTTTAATTGTTAGCGGGAAAGGATTAAGAGCCTACCTCAGACAGACAACACCTCTCCTTCCGAAAAGAGAACAAGGCTTTGATTGGTCCTTTGGTGTACAGTCCCCCTTAAGTTGATAGAATCAGGGGTATATGGAGATCTTATTATGTTATACCCAAAGCCATATTCTATCTACTTAAGGGAGACTATATGCTCCTATAGGGAGATGCCAGGCGTTTTGAGGTTCAGGGTCTGAGACACCTGCACCGCCTTTGCCAACAGTAACACTATCCCAGAATTTGCATCCGCTACACCCTACCTAGACCCTCCAATGTAGTACCGCTCTAGTATTAGTCCTAATAAGAGTCCTAGGTTTAGGGTTTAGGGTGTAGGGTTTAGGGTTTACCCCAAAACCATACCACACCCCAAAAAGAGCTACAATGGAGGGTCCAGGTAAAGCCTACACTGCACCATCAACCAGAGGCTGGTGCAAAGGCTATGTGGTCCTTACTCTTTTTTGAGATCCTTGCATGTACACGCATACCTAAGGGTCCAAGGACCCAAGTCATAGGGTTTATTCCATAGCGTTAAATAGTATTTGGCCCTAAAACCCTATTATTTGGGCCCTTGCACATTTAGGGATATAGATAGTAACATACAACTGTCTGTAGTGCCTCCACGCCAGCATAGATGAGTGCTACTTAACTTTCGAAGCCTCCCAAGGCGAAAGCCGTTCGCATCCTTCTTCGTGCTGGCGCTGCAGCAGACGGCAGCTAATCCGAACGCAGAAGTGTAGGGTTCCGGGCGTAGTGTTTAGAAGCATGCATTATGTGGAAGATAGTCCCATGGTAGTCCACATTTCAAGGTACGGTAATGTACCCCAGACCCTATTGCCCTTTCTCGGGCCCCTACACCGCAACGTTGAATTGCCAGGCTACATCAAATGAACACTTGGGCCTAGTGTTTTCGTGTTCCTGGACCCTCCTGCTTTTAGACATTCCGACTAGCTACTAGGTAGACATTTCCCCTCTGTGTCGCAGAGCACGCGTTTCTTCTTCTATGGTCCTTTGTGGATCGTCAGTATCTAGATCGCATGTTTCAGGACTACGCAGCTGGAAGCTAACTTGTAGAAATATGCAGGGCAGCTTCAAATTGATGAAGGAATGCTTCTAGACCGTGCTGCAACGTAGCGGTAGCGAGTATGCAAAGGGTTTGCTGCTTAGGGGCTTAGCGTAGAGCTTTACGGCGGGTGTATACTTGGATATTCAGGGGTAGTTTCACAGTCGCATCCAGAAGTAGCGCACTTGCAAACCTATGGGTCAACAATGTGCGTTTAAATAGGCCCTCGGCAAGGATCTCGGGGTATGGCCCTGGGAGTCGTTGAATCAGAACAAGAGGTTCCGCTTAGGGGGTCAAGGTCCTTCATTTCCCGGAGGGTCGAGCACATGTCATATCATGTCATGCATTCTGTGTTATGTGCTTCGGCAGGGTCTTCGCAGCTGGGGTGTCCGGCGCACATAATATGTTTAGCTGCTACTGAAGGATCGTATGGGCAGTGTCACCGGTCTCGCTTACTAATTACTAGCACCATCATTCTTCCAACCACGTGAAGCCCAAATTAAAGCAGCCCCACCAAAAATAGCCAATCCCAACCCCCTTCAAGAAATGAGCTAGGGTGCGAACTTACCAACCCTTGCTCCATATGAGCCCTAGTGTAAGCTCGTTAAAGGGGGTTATATAGGGGATTATGTATCGAAGTATTCAAGGGGTTATAAAGGGGGCACGAGGAGTTTAGACTAGCTTATGGGAGGGGGCTTGTCACAAGTATGCTATTATTAAGCGGCCCTCCATCTGTAATGTCAAACCATGGGCCAGAATTTCTAGGTACCCGAGAGTACCCTTTTCCCTTTTTTTGATGTCTCCTTATTGAAGCTGAATATCAGGAAAAAGGGTACCCTCATTATTTTGGGGCTACTGGGGAACCTATTTAGACAACCCTCCATGTGGGTTTACTGGGCAAATTCAAAGCGACCTCACCCGTCACACTAAATGGTTGTTTATATTGCAAGGAATATTACCAAAATGGCTCTCCATTGGGAATTGACAATATTCTAAATTGCCCTGATTTGGGCTGTTAGGGATCAGCAAGTGAGGCGGAGGTCGTGTCCCTTTGCCACTTCATGCCGCTTGCGCCCTTGGACACGTGCAGGCCAGCTTTTTTCCATTGGCTTTGAGTTACCTGAACCCCAAAATATGTAGAACAATTAGCCTTTTTGGCTTGTTTTTTTCATGGTTTTGGCTATTATTTTGACTTACTTTTGCCTATTATGTCATCACTATTACAGGATGGGGAGTCCTCCTAATTTGTATGCCTAAGCCCAGACTCAAATTTGAGCAATCCCTTGAAAAGATAGTTGTTTCTATGTTTAGTCCAGGCATAGTACCTTGTCAGTTACCGATTGTCACGGGGAGGGATTGTTTTACAGCTTTACAGGACTCTCGAAGCAAAATTCAGATGGATAAGACCTTGCTTCCTAAAAGCCTTACAGAGCCCTTAAAAGCCTCATAGTCTCTACCTAGACCCTCCTCCTACCCTCTATTAGGGCCTAAGTAACCACTATTAGGGAGCATCTATCCCCAACCAAGGGTACAAGTAGGGTCCTGGTACATACATGGGCTTAATATAACCCTTAGGTAAGGCTGCTTTGACCTGTATGCAGCATGAGGGTAAGGTTCCAGAGGTCTGGCTTCAGCCGGAGTAACCCTAAACCCTAAACTTAAAACCCTAAACGCTAACCCAAAACCTAAACCCTACACCCTAACCCTAAACCCCTAAACCCTAAACCTTTAGGGTTTAGGGTTTAGGGGTTTAGGGGTCTTGGATATAGGGTATACTGGACTTAGATACACTATGTCAGGTCCTCCCGTGGGACCCCAGACGATACAAAGGCCCATCCCCTTTGTCAGGTTTCATGTCGATCTGTTTGTCTGTGTCCAGATTAAAGGGTTCGGCTACAGATCGGGCAACAGCCTGAACGCCCTGAGTCTAGTCCATCGCTCCCCTTCTGTGCAAGAGCGCCCCAAGCCCTCAGTAGGGTTTGGGGTTTAGGGTTTGGGGGCCGCATGCCTCCAAGCACATGGACTAGACTAGCATGGATGCAGGTACTGGACACCTCAACGGTTGGAAACCTTCAAAATCACTGCATAGCTATAGCAGAGTGTACCCCGTAACCCAGTCCGATAATTCCAGGTGCTATATTAACCTTAACCTTTAAACCCTAGCCCTACAGTTCCCCGGAATACTCCTAAAGAGAATGTCTGTAAGGACCCCGCAAGTCCCCAGTACACCTCTCCAAACTCCCCAGGGCCCTACTTGGGAGAAAGGAGCCCTGAAACTTGTTCTGCCTACAAATCTCCAACAGCTGTCAATGGGGCTACGCCCCATGTGAGCCGCACCCCATATGAAAGATTGGATTTTGCTGGGCATTGAAGAAAGGAACCTATATACCAGGACTTATAGAACCAACCAATCATAGTAGATCTCAACACCTTTTCCATACCCTACTTCCGAAGTCCTAAACCCAATTAGTAGTTGCCGTCTCTTACCGTTCACTAGAAGCCTTTGGAGCCTAAACAAGATAGCCCATGCTCTTTTTTTATTGCCCAAGCGCGAGACTGCAAACCCTAAACCCCAAACTCTAAACAGGGTTGTTTGTTGTCTTTCGCACTCCCTAGGTCCAAAACCGCAGACCCTCAGCCCTCATCCCTAAACTAGCTGCCAACTTCTTTTCCATGACAAGCAGCAAGCTTTCAAACCCTAAACCTTAAACCGTAAACCTTAAACCCTAAGCCCTAAACCTTAAACCCTAAACCTTCAACCCTAAACCCTATCCCAGCCAGCAGGCCGCGTTCTTACTTCTGCAGGCTGAGGCAGACGTGGACCAGGCGGCCACGCAGTTTCGTGCTGACTAAATGGGGGTTCCCCGAAATTAGAGGTACCTTCTGCGGGGTCCTCATAATAAGGACTATAGTATTTTGAGGTCTATATTGGGGTCCCCCTATTTTGGGAAACTACCGAATGACCCCTGAGAGGTTTACAGAGCTCATCTAGAGTAGTAGTGTTCGTAGCAACGTAGCATAAGGGTCCAAGATCCAACTAATAGGGGCTTTAGGGCCCCAAATACGACTACTAGTAGAGTAAAACGCCCCAGAGTAAAACGCCCTATTATTTGGGTCCTTGGACCCTTATGTAGTCCCATCTATCCCTATGAATCCCCCTAAAACCCCTTTTAAAGGGATTCAAGAGGGTTTAGCGTTTAGGTTTCAGGGTTTAGGGCTTAGGGTTCAGGCTTCGAGTTTCGGATTTCATGGGGGTGCGATTTAGGTTTACCTGAACCCCAAATAATTGCTTTGTGGGCTGTTTTCAGGTGTTTTGGGCCGGTATTTTCTGGGGTCCAAGTATCAAGGATATAGGGTTTAGAGTTGAGGGCGAGACTTTCCGATAGGCACTTGCTGGGCCTGCTTTTTTGGGGTTGGGTGGGGTTGTCTATGAGAATGTGAACCTTGAAAGAATAAGGGACCCATTGAAACAACTGAAGAGGGTGTGGTTTTAAAAAAATGGGTGGCACCATTTTGGGGGTCTTTGTATTCGGGTCTATTTTTAGGCCCTATTTGGAGGAACTACGAATTGGTCCAACAGGTCAGAGAAATTAAGGCCCTCCCCAAATCCCCTTTCCCTTCCGAACGAATCTCTCACTCCTTCATGTGAGCCATAGTCTGAACTCCTAAGTATCCGCCTTCATATCCCCAAAAAGTCGTCCCCTATTTATATACTCCCCTATATAAGCCTCTTTAAGGAGTTTAGACTAGTCAGGTAGATGGTCGCGGGACCACTGCGCTGCTCTTGGCTGCCCAGAGTCCGGTCTGCATGCATGGGGATTTCTCTAGAAATCCAAAAGCCCAATGTAGGTACTGCAGGGTTTAGGGCTTAGGGATCCAAATGGGCCAGTGTAGGCATAATTTGTATTTGAATCCCAAGGGCTTTAGTTTGAGGTGTATTTCAGGTATTCTACGCCATGAGATATCAGAAATCCCTCAGACCATAATAATGTGCCCTAGGGATCCCAAAGCCCACAGTTGGCATTATTTCTAGACTCGAGGGGCGACAAGCCGGTCCTCACACCTAAAAATCGCAGCTGGTAGATTCATCAGTCTTGTGTTGGCTCTCAGGCTAGAGTTTTCAGACCCGATCTCTTTGATATGGCACATTTGCCGTAAAGAGACACCCGGGTAACAACTCAACATTGAATCTGAGAAGAGGTCGGTCTTTGATGTTGCTGCATTCAAGGCATCTATCTGACTGCCATCCCTAAAAAGCTGGCATGAGTTGCGAATGTAGCAGCCAAGTGGGTCATCCTTCACATTTGGGGTTCCTACCATAGCTGAAGGCTTCGTTTTGGGTGGTCAAGGGAACCTGGCAAGGATGAACACGATGTTCCATTAGCTAGCCTGATGCAACGTTAACATATTCACTGACATTCCGTACCGAAAGGAATCCCTAAGGGTCCAAGTACTCAATTATCATAATATACCTGCCCAAAAGTTGCACTACAATGTTTATTCCCCAAATCTCAAGTACCTAATTATTCGGTACTTGGACCCTTTAGGGAATATTGACCGTAGCTTAGATGGTTGTGACAAGGTACCGAAAAAAATGTAAGTTCCCTCGCAGAATGCTGACAACACGAATGGGTCTACCGAGCCTGGAAACAGGATCGAACCCGTAATCCTCTGATTCCCAAACTCTCTATCCTGGGTTTAGGGTTTAGGTTTTAGGGTTTGGGGTCCCTAAGCCCTGGATCCTCAACCCTAATTATGTTCAACACATGTCTGCATTTTTGCATACTGGGTAGAGATGTACCTCGCCAGCCTGAATCCTCAAGGAATCCTCTTGACGGGTGTTTAGGTTTTAGGTAGATCCCTAAACAGCAGGACCCCAATGTAGACGCCAAAACATTATAATCCGTATTTTGGGGACCCCCAAAATTACCCCTAATTTTGGGAAACCCCAAGCCTTGAACAATAAACCATGAATCCCCCTATAGATCCCTAGATCATTATGTATCCCCTATATCCCCCTCTAGAACCCTCTTTAAAGGTACCCTTAATTTTGGGAAACCACCATCTGCATCTGCATCATTGAGGAATGGTCACAAGGAGGTTGTCCGCCTGCTCCTCCAGCAAGGGGCAGACGAGGCTAGGATCCCGTGAATCTGACTTCTGGTTTGGCGTTTAGGGTGCAGGGTTTAGGGCGTAGGGCCTAAGACCTAAGAGTGCCAAAGTCGTAATTGTAGTACAGGTTTTGGGCAGGTATATGATTATTGGGTTCTTGGACCCTCTAGGGGAGGGTTTACATGGGATCCAGCTTCTGAGTTCAGGTTTCAGAATTGAGCGCTTTGTGTTTTGGAGTCTCAAGGGGTCTGAGGCATTCGAGACTCGACGGCTTGGGATTATTGGGCGTAAACTTGTTTACGTCTAGGCTTGGGGGGTTCAGGCTTGATGCATGTAGCTGGCAGGGTTCAGGTCTTAATCTGGGGGTTTTCAGGTCCTCTCAACTCTGGTAACCTCGCATCTAGAGGCAGTGTACACAGCTCCTTGACGTGCAAACATTACGACCCAAAGAGGGAGCTAGAAGTAAGAGACGCCTTGGCTGGGCAACTGAACCTAGGTATCCCAGTAGTACCCTTTTCCCTTTTTTTGGGGGGGGGTCTCCGTATCAAAGCTGAATACTAGGAAGAAGGGTACCCTGATTATTATGGGGTTAGTGGGGAAGCTAGTTTAGCAGCTCACACCTCCGCCGGGCTTGGGTTGCTAGCATCTCCAACTCGAGGCTTCCCTAAAAGAAGGGTTGCGGGTTTAAGGGTTAGGGTGTAGGGTTTAGGGAATTCTGCGGGGGCCCCATGGTAGGGAACAAAGTTTTTCGGGGTCCCCCTACTTCGGGAAACCGCCAACTCAGTGCAACTCTCCCTCGCAAAAATCTGAAGGAAATGAACACTTCAAATCGAAGCCACAAAGCACGGACAACCAAAACTGCACAAACCGAAGCACAAACCACATGTCCATGCAAAACCCTAAACCCTAAACCCTAAGTAGTCGTTTCCATTTTCCATGATCCCTATATAACCCTCTATACAACCCTAAACACTAAACCCTATCCCTCAAGCCCTGCGACCTACCCCACAAGCACACTCCTTCATACTCAGCGAGATGAGAGCCCCTGAGCCTTATACCTGTAACCCAATTACCTACAGTTGTATGCCTTAACCCAGACCTCTGATTCATAAACCCCCTCCCCTTAATAGGGATTATACAAGTGATCCTAATATTTAGGCCCTTACTGTAAATGGAAGGTTTTTTGTTAATCATGTGTCTACCTTATACCTAAGTACTAACTAAGGTGTTACTACATCACTCTAGCTACTGGGAGCTGTCTCCGATAAACTCTACAACTGAAAAGCTAAGCTCGAAATTCCTCACCTAAACCCTCAAACCTTACACCTTACCAGACCTAAACCCCTAAACCCTAAACCCTCAAACCCTAAACCCCTAAACCCTAAACCCCTGAACCCTACCTACCAAGGCCAAAGCCACCAGCTTTGGATTTACGCCTTTGGGTGCCGCCTTGTCAAACGGTCACCCGGAGGTGGTGGAGCTCTTGGAACATCTCACAGCCTCCTAAGGCAACTCATTTTTGGGGACATGGTTTAGGGCTTAGGGTTTAATTAGGGTTTAGGGTTTAGGTAAAGCCTCCTAAACCCTAAGGGTCCGAGGACCCAAATAAAAGGTTTTCACTAGACCATTTGGGCCCTAAAACCCTATTCTTTGGGTCCTTGGACCCTTAGGGAACGCACATCATTTTTGGACATAAGTGTCAGCGTGCATTCTGCTTAATCAATTCGTATTATGCAAGAGGGATGGCTGGGTTGCAAACTTGGAACACCTTGAAGCCCACGAAGACTTGTGTGGAAAAGTTGTTCTCAGCCTGGATGAAAAGGTCCAACGATCCATACAAGCTCCGAAGCTAGCAAACTTGAAGCCACCCCGCAAGAATCCTGAATGAGCTAAGAGGCTATTACTTTATACATACTTTTGGGGTGCGGGAAGATCTTAAGACCTATCACAAATTCAAAGCACCCCCTACCAACGATGCAACTACAAAGATTCGCCGTTCCCAACAAGAATGTAAAGAGGGCCTGAGGAAGATTACTTCCTACTCCTGGCAGGGTTTCTCGGGTTGAGCCAAGTACCTAGTTGGAGTAATAAGAAAATCAAGATATTCTACTTGTTCCCTTAGCCACGCCCCTGTACTTCCCCCCGTGAAGGGTTTACCTTCACTGGAATGAGTTTAGTTAAGGAAGAAGGTAGTGTAAAGGGGGTTGCCAGGGAACTCATGAGGGTTGTGCACCCGACTCTTGAACGTTTAAATATTGTGGAAAGTCCTAGGGAGTTGTCAGCAATTTGGTCCTTGTTCTGGAGTTCCCTAGATATTGCTGGTCTGCTTATGCCAGGGGGGGGGGGCCAAACTGAGACCATGATTCCGACAATGTGGTGGAACAGCAATTTCAACTAGCTCGCACATGATTACAGGACGCACCTCCCTGGAAAAAATGCCAGGTACAAGGGCATGCGACCAAGCGACAAGGGCTGATAAGGAAAACAACTGAGATTGTTGTCAATACAGATGCCGATTCCACCTTAGGACCGAATGCCTGCACGTCTTGCTCTCACTCACGTCAGGCGTAAGCTTTCATATAGAAAGATCCCTGCTGTTCTCTGGAAGACTCCGACTGGAACCCTGGGCTGTGCACTTGAACAAGATTCTACACTCAATGCTCGGAGGCTGGAGATTCCATGTTGATGCTCTAAATTTATAGGATCTCATCTTGGGGGCTCCTTAACGCAGTTCTAGTTGTTTCGCTCTATGCATGCGGGCCCCCGAATTTTGAGACACAGTTCAGCGTCTGTGAAGACAGATACGTTGAGCTATTTGGCACGGCGTCAGAGATGAGATGGTCTTTTCAGCAACACAGAGAGAGTTTAGGGTGTAGGTTGGGGATTTCGGGTACTGGTCTCAACTTTCTGATATCCTTATACCATAGTATTATAATGATATTTGAAGACTGCAAAAATTGCCATGATGTTAACATTCTGCGATTGTCTTACACACTTCCTTGAACACATGCTAAATCGACCAGAGGGCCAGCCATTCCGCATCTCTGCTACTTGCGGACCTACACTCTAAGCCCAAGGCCCCCCTCGTTGCAGCTAGGTGTCAGAACATGTCCGGCTAAAACCAGGACATAACCTATAGTCTCTTGGTCATATTTATATAGGTACTGCAGTCTAAACTCCTCAAAGGAGGGTTCTATAGGGGAATACATAGTGGAGACTTACAGGGTAGACTATAGCTCATATCACGAGCGTTTTGCAAAGTACCTACGTATAAGGGGCCTGGCATCCTAACAGGATTTCTCTGAACCCCTGAATAGACTTGAGGAACCCCTTCAAGCGACAAACATGGTCCCGTTGTGTAAGGTAGTAGCCTGGAATTTGCTATTATCGTCCGGTAAACTCATGGTATAGTGTACGCCAAGTAGATCTCAGGATGATACATGTAGTTATGTCGGCCCCCGCAGTGCATAGTTTTGCTGAAAGAGAGCCATACCTGGTCCTGAGCCACTCACGTGGGCCTTCTCCGCGAGGGAAAGAGTCCTCCTTTGTACCCGAGGAGCCCCAAAACATTTAGATATGCGGATAACCAGTGTCATAGAAGACGTGCCTATTGCTTGAGTTTGCTTTCCCTAAGGGTCCAAGGACCCAAATAGTAGGTTTGTTACTAGAACATTAATAGTATTTGGGCCCTAAAACCCTATTACTTTGGTCCTTGGACCCTTCAAGGTTTGGGCTCCTGGGCACAACTCTGCACCTGAACCAAGATTTCGGTCTGGATTATTAGGTCTACTGTTCCGCAAAACGTGGGTCCAAGTCTCCAGATCCCCAAGCTACCCAGACTCCCTAAAGGATTCAAAGAATGGGTTTAGGGTTGGAACCTCCCAATAATCCCCTAGTTTCCTCAATGTAGTAATGGGGTTCATATTGGGGCGGAGTCCTTTTTTGGATCCTTTATGGGGTCTGGGTAATCCATTCCCCGCAAGAACTAGCCGCCACGTGTTGAATGCTCTGCGAGGTGTTGCTTGTTGAGTTCTAGGTACAAGGATTTCCAGAGTGCTGCTGGCTAAGCATGGACTCCACGTTTTGAGGCAGTCCCCTCAAGTGCATGCATCCACCTTTGCCTGCAAGGGTACGCCCAGGGCGGATGCAACTGCCGAGACCAAGCACTTGGATGCCCGCGCCCTTTGCTGGGTTGCTGCCAAGGGTGTTTTTCAGGCATGAATTATTTGAGATCTTGCGTTTTATGCTGCAACGATAAACTTCCCAACAGCATCCCGGTTGCTCCCCAGTTGATGGGGTTCACTTGCATGATCCTATGCTGGCCAACCTACCCTAGGTCCCAGGATCTGACCAGCATTTAGATGGATCATGCAAGGTTACGTCCATGTGACAAACTTGAGATGCTCTGTTGGCATCGTGCATTGCATTTAAACGCAGCTGTCTCTTGCTTGACGGCCCAGTGAGAGTGACTTGGAGGCCTTCATGAAATTTGGTAGGGAACGAAGACCACGTCATAGTCCAGGAATCATCCCACTGTCTTGTACAGCTACTATTGCAGATGACATTCGTCTTTTGGAAAGCACCTACCTAAAGTCATGCAACTTGTTGACTAGCTTCCTAGAGGTAGGTGCTTTTTGGTCATGCCTGAGGTCTTTCCTTGGCCATCGTTGTCTTCCATTATCCTAAACCCCCCAAATGGAGAAATGCAGTAGGGAACTTTGACTTTTGGGTTCCTGAAAGAAACAGTTTCAGGGAAAACCATACCAAGACCCTCCTTGTACCCTTAATTGGGGATATATGGTCCCTAATAGTGGGTACTTAGGCCCTAATAGAGGGTAGGAGGAGGGTCCAGGTAACTTGGGAAATCTCGAAGTTTTCACGATAGCTATGTTGCAGCTATGTGCGCCGCATGTTAGATACACAGCCTCTACTGAGGGTGTAGGAGAAACCCCAACGCAGAGCCGTGGTGCCCAGAGGGTCCAGCCTGAACCCGTTTCAGGGGTTTGGGGCTATCATTCTACTTACTTTTGGAGTCCAGGAAATACTCAATAGTTCGGTCCTCTGGGATTTGGCGCTAGCAATTTCTAAGCTTTTGGAACCCGGAGCCCGAAACCCTAAGCCATGCAGGTTTGGCTAATATGTGGTTATAAGAGGCTATTAGTTGGGTCAATGCCCTTGCAGTAACTGTCCAGAAAGGGGTCTTATTAAGGGGCTACATGATATAGCTCCAGTTACCTAACGTTGTATCTTTTACGGTAAGGGAGCATGACCTAAGTTATGAGGTACTTCTATAGCCTTTGGCCGGTCTGGGACAGCATCCTGCATGCCCAAGAAATGCCCTTCCACTAATAATACAAATCTTCAGACCCTTTATTACAAGTGCTACTATTATACTAGCTAGGTCGTAGAAATGGCATATACACATGCGCAGATAATAATCATGCAGGTGTATGTTTATATATAAATATAATATGTATGTGTATATATATATACGTGTATATATATATATACACGTGTATATATATATAGTGTTTTTGTGAAGGGGGAGGGTTTGATGATCAAGGGAGGGGATTGCAAAACCCACCCCAGTCAGAACAGCGTGCACATCTAATGCCAGCAGATTGAAGAAACCGCAGCAGGAAGCCAAGGTGTTCTTGAGTCCCGTGTTGAATTTGCAGGGTTTTCGGTTTAGGGTCTTTACAGCCCCCACTTCAAGGAAAAAAGGCATACCCCAAAGGTGCCCATAATCATTAATCTTGACAACACCTCAGTTGAAAGGGTTGCTTGCCAATTCTTGGCCAAGTGTTGGCGGGAACACATCATAGCCTTTAACCCTCACGGCTTGAGGGTTCAGGGTTCAGAGTTTCCAAAGCCCCAAGTCTCTAAGCCCTCAGTCATTCTCGTGAAGCCGCCAATTTTCCACTAGCCACGGGCCTTTTCCATGGGCCCAACATGAGAAGGTCTTGATGGGAGTGTGTGTGTGTGGGCGGAACAAGCTAGAATCAGCCTCAAAAACGCCTAGGGTTGTAGTATTCGGGTGTATAGGGGACCTCCCTTTTCTGAAATCATCCGGAGACACGCGTGATGAGGGGCTAGCTTGAGGACGCGAAATCAATCGCATGCCCCTGTTCGCCCGCTAATAATGATTTTACTCAGTTACTTACAGTAACTGTGTTTGGAACCCTGTGAAGGGGCGGGGAGGTGATACTAGTGTTAGTTAGGCTTCCACACCCGCACCCATACACACCAGACCCCTAATTCCCCCCCCCCCCCAACTGGGAGGGTCATGGGAACTTAGTACCTGGGTTAAGAATGGGGATAGTTGGGGTTATGATATGGCTTGTAGGGGTTATAAGCATACTTGCCAAGTCCCCCTGACGCCCCAAGTAGGGTTTAGGGTTCAGGGTTAGCCGTAATCTGAAAGCCCTAAGCTCCCAAAGTCCTAAGCTTTGGATTATGCAGAGCTCGGGGCCTTATCTTGCAGGTTCTCCCCTACCTCACTGGTACTTACGGGGGAGTGAAGCAGTGAATGTACTGTAGTGCCTTAGGGCTCATGAATATGGTCGTTTCCCAAAATATGGGGACCCCAGTATAGACACCAAAGAGGATAGTCCTTATTATGGGGACCCGCAAAATGGGACCCCTAATTTTGGGAAACCTTCATGTAATTATCGTAACAGCAGTATACATGGGGATGATACAGGGGTAGTCATGGACCTCCACTCCCCCACTGCCCCTTGAGCACCACTGAGTCAAGCAGAGGGCAGAGGAGTACAGTAGGAACGGATTTGGGGGGAGATCTCCCTGTTTAGGATTTCGTTTGGTTTTTGTGCCTTCGGCTTTTGAGTTTTTGGGCGCGGGGTTTCCAGAAGGTTCTTTTGCACATGGAGCTATTGACATCCCATTGCAGCTTGAACCATAATTGCCCCTGACCCAAAACCCCGAGCCCTTAGACCTCCAAGCAACCTGCTACCAGTTGGGAGGTCCGCTTCGCAAGTAGTATATGAGCCATAGTCTAAACTCCTGAGAGGGGCCATGTAGGGGATTCTACAGGGGACCACTTTAAGGTCTAGCCCAAAGTCTTACACCTTTTGATTGGATTTTTGGGTCCGGTTCATCCACTGCCTGTGGTTTGAGAGTAAGGGTGTGGGGGTTCATATTGCTACATGCTTGACAGGGTTCTGGCTGCTTGGACCATGAGTCCTTTTATCGGGGCTTGGACCATTTAGGGGGTTACGTGGGCATTCTACTACAGATTTTGGTATGTGTACGCCAGCTCTGGCAGGATTATCATTGAAATTGCGTGAATGCATATTTATGCGGTGTCCGTTTGATGGACACCAGGGATGCAGCTCCTATTGCATGTCTTTGCTTGGGATTGCCACCGAAAGCATGTCATTTCCCAAGCACAGTGGTACCCAGCCTGACTCATGCAGGATTAGTTTCACGTGTGGCCGGGAGGGGCGGGGGGGTGTGATTGGAAACAAAAGCCTACCAATGACCTTCTCGCACCTCGACGCATGGCTGGGCAGTTTCATCACATCAATGGCTCTAAACTAAGTACCCCAGTAGTACCCTTTTTCCCTTTTCATTTTGGGGTGTCCTTATTAAAGCTGAGCATCAGGAAAAAGGGGTACCCTCATTATTATGGTGTTACTGGGGAGCCCGAAGTGTGAGGTCCCAGGATCCCGAGTGTGGCCTTCCATGAGCCCTTTGATGTTTTGAGACCGCCGCGTATTCACATAGAGTAAAGAGGTTTGCTCGACACTAAGACGCTGAAATGTTGAGCTTGCGCTCGAACAATTTGCTATGACCAAGCTTGCTCGTTCTGAGCACTATGCCAGGCTAAAGTTCGTGTAGTACATACTTTGGGCCTTTGCTGGCTTGCTATGTAGATAATTTTAAGGCCTGAGTATTCGTTGCTTTTGTATACCTAGAGCATATTTCACCCTTCATGTGGAGGTCTCGACTGAGTACATTCCCATGAATTGCCAGAATGTGTCATGTCGCTTGCTTCATGGTCGAGACTCTAAACTTGCATGTTTATAGGAAGTGCCTAGACCCTCCATCTACCCTCTATAAACCCTAAACAGGGACATGTACGACTGTTTAAAGGGGTACAAGGAGTGTCCTGGTGCGTCGCGTTTTCTGCAAGGCTTACATCTTTGACTTCTGGTCCTCCCCCAACTAGTGCTCTAAGTGCTTCAACCAGTACCTGAAGCCCGAAAAGTATGTGGAATAATGGCCTTTGGGCGGTTTTTAAGATTTTACTTACTTTTGGGGTCCAGATACGTACTTGGCAAAGACAATCTACATACCTAAAGCGCGCTCTTATACACATACCCCTAAATCCTAAACCCTAAAATTACACAGCGAAGTCAATAATCTTAGTGAAACAATCGGACCACGAAGCCTCCTACACCCAACCTTCGATCTGACATGGAGGTTCGGGGTTTATAAGGTCTAGGGTTTAGGTTCTAGGGTCTAGGGTTTAAGACTTCTGGTCCCTTTTTTGCCTCCCTTAGGTTACAGCCCCCCATGTGTATAAGGCACCTGGACAGGGACAATAATTTTGATAATCAGCGACATCGGGGCTTGACCCTAGGTCCTGTTCGGAAGGGATGCCCCATGTGATTTTAGATCTTCTAGCTCCAAACCACAGAGTTGTCCTGTTAAGTTTCCTTATTGCGGGTGGTGTGCGCAAATCCAATCCTTTGCGCATTGGTGTCGAGCAACCCCCGCAAAAGCATTCAGATGAAAAGTTGATCGGCACAGTGCCCTTGCTGGAGGTCGCTCTTGCAAGAATATTCGTGAGCTAAGTTATGGCATTCTCAAATGGAATGCCAGGTAGAGCATGGTAAATTCTCGTCCAGCTTGCGTAAGTGATTAGGTGTCAGCTAACTCACAAGACTGATTAGTTCGTCCTCCTCTGGCTTGTTTTTTCAGCCTGCCTCGGGACAGATTGGGTCATCCATGCTGAGACAAAATGTGCACATGCGTAAGCGTAATCCTAGACAGTTAACCCAGCTATGCCATCACCGTGACACTTACAAAGAACAAAACCTGTGTCAAGTCATGTGTAGCTTGTAGCTGGAACAGACAGTCTTGTGCCCTTCAAAATCCTTTCCCCGAATGTCACATGTCCCCGTCGGAATCATCAGCGTCCAAGAGCTCGGAAAGTTCTTCTCATTTTGGTGTGAATTTTTGCCCAAAGCACATGCAATTTGAAACTGAAAGAAGAAACCATCCCAGATTCCTTCACGTATTCCTGTAGTTAGGTGCCACGCTTAAACCCCACCCATCTGGCAATTAAAAATCAATTCAATACTATGTGATGCTAGTCTTGTCTGGTAAGGAGTTCTTGGGGATCAGTCAGGTTTAGGATCATAGGGGGGGTTACATCTCCTTTCAGCGGCGTCCAGAAAATTAGCCTCCCGAAAGAAATGTTTACGAAAACGGCTGGCTTCTGAACACAAAAAGAACAGGACGTCAAGACCCTTAGCCCAGGCCATGCGGATTAGGCTTTAGGCTTTACATGGGGTTAGGGGTTAAGCGTGTATGGCTTACCCTAGGGGTCCAAGGACCCAAAAAATACAGTTTTAGGTCCCTAAAACTATTAAGATTCCAGTAAAAAGCCCTATTATTTGGGTCCCCGGACCCTTATATAGTCCGCATGAATCTCCCTATAACCCCTTTAAAGGGATCCCATTATTTGGGTCCTTGGACCCTTAGAGGTTAGGGTTTGGAGTTGATATCCAAACCTTCTGCAAGGGCTGTGCCTTTCAGCTGCCCAGATTTGCTGCGCTTTGTTTTCAGCTGGAAGCCTGACTTCCAACTACTCGGCGTAGGTTTAGGGGTTTAGGGGTTTAGGGTTTAGGGGTTTAGGGTTTAGGGTTTAGGGGTTTAGGGGTTAGGGGTTTAGGGGTTTAGGGTTTAGGGTTTAGGGTTTTAGGTTATAAGGCCCACGCCATTAATGGCAATTATTCGTCTAATGCACTGGGGAAGTTTATTGGACAGGAGAGGGCTTTAGTCAGAAATAGGAGCAGCGAATCAACGCTTTTGATTTCTACTGGCTAGAAGTGAGAGCTTGAAGGGTATGCCTGTAGCTCCCAAGTACTTGTAGATAACATAATGCCTCAAAGCAGATGAAAAAATAGTTCTGGGGTCCATGTATTTGCTGAGCGTTGCATGTGCAATGAGGCCCGAGGCGCAGCTCAGAATGGTAGGGTTAACGGTTAAGGTTTAGGCCCAGACTCCCGCGATCAAGGACATCTTACAGAATCTAAAATCCGCCAATCACTGCTGGTAAGTACAACGTGGTCGCATAGGGTAGTGCAAGTTTGTCCTCCATCCAAACAAGGACCCCAGTAAAATCAAACCCTTCAACAGTGTGGGTTTCATTGAAAAACCTTTGACTGAGGATCCCGGAAGGACAACGGGGTTCACTGTATGCACCGTGCCCAGGGATGCCCTGTCCCCCACCAGTTAAACCTGAACACCTTGGGCTCCGAACAGTCAACCCTGATCCCTGAACCCTAAATGCTCCCTAAACCCTAAACCCTGTGTGTTGTTGGGGGTGAGGTCCCGGCGCCCTGGAAGGCGTTACCCCATGGCAGAGTTCGGAATGCCAAGCCCTAGGTCAAAAGCCTTGTCCATACAGGGGTTCTTGTTGAACTTGTTGGAGTATTCATGTAGGGCTTTATTGGGGTATATAGGTAACACATGGTCACATAATTAAACAGACTGGCATGTTGCATATTAATTCATTGTCCCTACACCTCAAGTAAAGGAACGCCCTAGACCTTAAAGCCTGAACGGTATAGTAGTTTCCATGCTAGCTGTCGCCGGCAACTACCAAAACTTAGGAGCGTAGCCTCAACAAGGCGCAGCAACATCCACCATGCATCCACTTTCCAGAAGCGCATGGCCAGCACAGCCCCAATTCCAAGACTGGAGCTCTCTCCTCAACTTGCCTGAGCATGAACTCCAACAGTATGTAGAACAGAAGCAATTTGATTTGTATGGGTTTTGGGCCATTAAGTTAGTGTTTCGTTTGTGTTGTGGCAGTGATGAAAGGAAGGAGACGAGAGACATAGCCCCATGACCGGCACACTAAACAGCCTGACTGTCAACAAGGTTGAAACCAACCAGGGGTGGACGCTGGGTGAAGAACTATGGTGATCACAGCGCAAACCTGGAGCATCAGACACCATTTTCTCGTTTCCCCGGGTGAGCTGACGATGGAATAGCTTCGTCTAAGCTACTTCAACCATGCACAAATTACACCTCTGCAGAATTCCATCCTACCATGCTCGAATTTGTTCTTAACAAGACAAATCCGCTACCCCAAATGATGGCCCCTATACCTCCCTAATAATGAGTACTCCCATTTTGCAAACTCGTACTTGTAATACTCCCCTGAGAGGGTAGTTGTTGTTCGTGGGACGTGATCAGTGTGCTTTTCTAGGAATCCCCTGTGCTCGGGCTGAGAAGCGTGGTGTCGCATAGTGACCTTGATGCAGCTTGAACTGCAGCTCGTAAATCAGAAATCCTACAGCCCAAGCCTTTCAGGAGAGTATCCCAAATTGTGGATTCCTGCAGAGACAACTTCCTTTCAGCTAATGCAGCAGCAGTCTCACAGAGGCAACGTGTTCTTCGTAGTTCGGGATATATGTTAGTTTTTCCAAATAATCTCTAGAATCCCTAACAAGGACCCCCCTAAGTCTGTGATAACCCTCAATAACCCAGGCCTCCTGAAGGCCCCTTGTTTTCAGAAGTTCCCGTAATGAGCACAGGACTTGGGGCTGAAAGTAAAAGTGCTGGCTTTCCCAAGTGCACCAATACGACCAGATCCGAATTTTGAGCCCGCTCCAGACTCCGACAAGCCTCAGTGGCTGAGGAAGGAGTATGCTGAATACAGCATATACATTCAACATGACTTCAAAATTTAGATTTTGGGGTAGCTGTTCGTCCTACTTCTTTGGGGCTTAGATGCATTTGTCTGACAAGCAAGCCCCTGCAAGCTGCAAGTGCCAGCGTCTTGGCGCTCGTTGTTTTGAAGTCGCATGTTGAATGCCGGGAAGGAGACGATAACCAGGAGCTAGTTAGCCGCCACAAGGCACAGAGACCATTTTGCAAGTCTAAAAATGGCGGGCGCCTTTTCAGTGTCGTATGGACTGTACACTTTGGCAGAGGGTTATAGATGGCGATTAGACGTTGCGTTTCCAGCAGCTGTTATGTTGCGCATCAAACGTCTTCAGAGGGACTTGCCACCTCAAAATTCCTTAAACCCATAAATCCTACAAACAATATAAGCCCTACAAACCCTGTAAACCCTATCAGCCCTAGTAACCTTATACAGCCTATGAGCCTTGGAAACCCTAGAAACCCCAGAAATCCTGTAAACCCGATGAAACCTGGGAGTCCTATAAACCTGTAGACCCAATAAACCGTAGAGACCCTAGAAAACCTAAACCTGAAATCCTAAATAGTAGTTTCCATTTTATTTTCCATTATCCCTATATAACCCACATATAACCCCAATATAAGATATCATAATATACCATTAAGTTGAGACCTCAGCTCGTCCACAAGGCAGCTCTCGAGCCAGCAGCAGGTGGGCGGCAGGGTTTTCAGAGGGAAGCCGCTGGACCAGAGTTGAGGTTGCACAGAAACATTAGGGTTTAGAGTTCAGGGTTGATGGTTAGGGTTTAGGGTTTAGGGGTTTAGGTTTTTAGGGGTTTAGGGTTTACGTAGGGTTCCCAGAAGCACTGGTAATTACCTGAACCCCAAAAGTATGTAAAATAATGGCCTTTATGGCTATTATTCTGGGTTTAGGGCTATTATTTTACATACTTTTGGGGCCCAGGTAGGGTTTAGAGTTTAGGGTTGATGGTTAGGGTCCGCTAGCGGAGGCTGGCGCCCAGGCAAACCTATCTACTGGTGCACTTTTGTAAACCTATAGGGCACGCGCCGGAGTGGAAGATGCCAAAAACGCATGTCTTTTTTGTGCGCGTGCGCCTTGCCCCGCCCCCCAAAAATTATGTGTTGCATGCGTCCTCCACCCAAAAAGTATGTTTTGCATTCTTCCCTTGCCTTTGGGCCTGCCTTTCAGAAATGGTTTGCAAGAGGCTCGCAAAAGCGCGTAGACGCTCCTAACATCGTTCAGGAACAGTCTGAGAGAGGCTTGAAAACGTCCAGAAACGATCTAGGAGAGAAAAAGCTTGGAGACAAGCCTTAGAAATGCTCGAAAAGCCTTCAGAAACGCCTCTAAGCCCGAATCTTAACAAGAAAACTTCAAAGCACACGCACGCACACACACCGAAAGAAGAGGGAACAAAATACACAAGCCTTCAAGAGGACACTGGTTCGTAGAGAGCCGTTTTGGCGTGCATGTTAGTTGACGCGTCATGCCTGCATAGCCCTGAAGCCATATGGTTCTCCCTGTAGGTATTCAAAAACACTGTCCCCACTGGCACAAGGTGTGGCGTGCAAACCCGAAAGCTGGGCACGGTTTTGTATTACATCAGGATTTCAGCTTCTTCATCACGCGTTATGTAAGCATTGAGTAATACCTGCCCCATACACTATTATGTGTGAGGCTTCGAGGAATGAATAATAAAGGAGCTCTTCAAAGTGGGGGTTCTCCCAAGTACACAGCCTCAACCCTGAAATCCTCAACCTCGAACCCCTTAACCCTGAAACCTTCAACCCCGAAGCCTTGAAATCGTTTACACTAAGCCCCACACCCTGAATCTCTTTGCTTAGAAATTCGCACCAAAACGCAAAGAAGCCCAAGAGCGTCATTCCGGAAGGCCAAACCTGATTGCAGATTCTGCCGCGAGTTCCAGGGTTGCAACATAGGGGCTCAGAGCTTACCTGGATCCCCCTGTAGTCTCCTTACTTAGGAATGGTTCTGAATTTTTAATACAGTGTAACCCTAGGGAATGATTACAAATGATATTTGTATTATAGGTCTACGGAAACTACAGCCCCGTTGTAGGTCAAATAATAGCCCCAAACCCCTCAAAACAGCCCAGAAGGGTATGATTCTGCATATTTTAGGGCTTCAGGTAGGGCTAATAGTTTACTTCTTAACCAGCAGAGGAACTTTTTAGTTTTCGGGCTTCCTTGTGTGGTTTCTAGAAAGTGGTAATCTTTGCTTGGGTAGTTTGGGGAAAGATAATTACGATATGTTTTGGGGGGCGTGGTACACTACTTGTGCAGGCGTCTACATTTCCCTTCAGGCTGTGCCTTCGAGTTTTGGGAGCCTTTCAAGGACTGCTAGGGGTATATGGGTTCATACCAGGGCTGTATCGGGACCAAATCGTCGGCAAGGTCCAGGGGTAAGACCTCAAGGTTACAACCCTTGGAACACTTGGTTTCGGCCTGTTTCACCGTCGCGTAGGCGATGTCTCAAATGAGGTGGTTTCTCAGAAGTGCAGCTTTATCATAGTGATCCTGCTTGTAGAATTTAGGGTTTAAGCAGCGGCGCTCTTCAACGTACACGTTCCTTCTGTAGGTGTGGATATATGTAGATATTTGAACTCATGGGCTCTTCTTAGGCCGAAAAGAAAGGATTCTGCTTGGTTGGGGACATCAGTGTGCTTCTTTCACTTTGACAGAGGGCCGTGCTCCGAGATGGGAAAATTTGATCGTGCTGTCTGACGTTTAGGGGTTCAGGCTGTCTGGAAATGGGAAGGACAATGCCAGGAAGCTATGCTATGCTTGCTTCTTCCTGTCCGCACCCCGCTAAAACCTCAACTTAATGAGCCGCGTACAAAGATGCAGCCTCCCAAACTTCGACCAGTGGCGTGAGAGTGTGAGAGAGCATGCCTCCAAGGGAGTATGGAAGCTGATCCTCAGCCATGTTCATACAGGAGTTTCGCAAATTCACTGGCCTAAACCCTATAAAGATTTCATTTCTGTAGTTGACCACGAAGGCGGAAGCCCGGTATCTAAAGCCTAGGTGAGGCCTCCACCCTGTAATGGTGGTACAACAGGAGTATAAGGGGACTCTCGTAAAATTATCATTAATCTTTGTGGTCACTAGTAGGTGGGGACCTAACTGAAGGTTTAGGTTTTGAAGTGTTTCCCTTCAGTGCTTCACGTGCCAGAACCCTTAAGCCCTAAACCCGCAGCCATCAACCCTGAACCCTAGTCAATCTGACCTGCGGCAGTTCGTTACTTGGGTGGTCACTGATACTGATAACCCCTTATAAGGGGTATAATGACCCCAGTTATCCCCATCATTAACCCAGTTACTAAGTCCCCAGGACCCTCGAAGTCGGTACAATCCAAACATGCTGTGGCAGGTTGTGAAGTTTGTTTTTTGGCCTGATAAGTGATTCTTATGAATTCTGCGGATGTGCCCTGTATTCATCCCCACATTTATGCAGCCGAAATATAGGAGTTGATCAAAATTACCTATATAAACTCTAAACCCTAAGCCTTAAACCCAAATTGTTTAGGACGTGTTTTGGGGAGCCCTATAGTCTCCCCACGACCCCCATATATGGCGGTTCATCTAAGCCCTTTTGGGGAATTTTTAGGGTTTAGGGTCCTATAGGTTTATAAGGACAGAAAGGGGGAAGACAGCTACCGGAATGGTGATTTTGGGAATGATCAACTACCTTACATCGCTAGTGGCAATCGGCCCAAGTTAGGGTGCCGATAAATTATCTGGGTTGGCCTTGTGGATACTTAAACATTTTCCCTAATTGGTTTCATAAGGACCCTAGATACTAATTTTTCAAAGGGTTCCAAGGGTAAACCAAGTTATGACCCCACACATAACTACCCATCAACCTCCGTTTATTCATCTCTGGACTCATATTTGGGGGTGATTTGTTCAAAGCACACGCAGGATGCAGAGTCCTGTAGGTGCTTTGTATGATTCCGTCTGCCAAGCACTTTGCGAACATGTCTTTTGATAACTTCCCTTTGTTTCGGCTCTCTTCGGGTGGGACGTGGAGGGGACGGCTAGCGCTACATGGCTGAAGTTCGTGAATCTGCCAAGTTAAGCATTTTCTCGCAAGATACGGTGAAAGATCTGCACCTCATGCAGCACATTTTTGCAGACCCCTGAACTAAACCCACAAACCCCCACGACCAAGCCCTGAGCGCCGGGACCGCACCCGCATGCCTCTGCCCATCGACCAAAACACCAACAACACCAGAAGGTAAAGCCCTAATTTCCGTGCAAACAACTACTTCATAAACGTGGTTTTCAAAGCTGCACAGACCCTTGGTTAGCCCACCATATTCTGCCACCCCCTGCATGTACATTAAGCTGGAGAGAGCCATGGACGCTATGGCCGGCGCCTTTTGCGCGCTCTTGGTGCTGTTGCTCCTTCTGCTGGTTCTATGGCCAGGATACGGAGGGCAAGTGTGGGCCTGGTCTTAGAAATTCTTTTGAATACTGTCTAAAGGGGCCTCCAGAAGATGTTTTCAATTTTTGGTTAGTATAATCCCATAACAATCGAAAATTGGAATCTTTAGTGCGGCTCTGAGGCCGGCTACTGTTGAGTCTGGGATTTGCTGAGTCTAGTCAGGTTTGGACAGACCAGAGGCCTGTGTTGTGAAGGCTTCTGTGGCATCAATTGTCAAGGCGTCTTGGAAGTTGGGAGACCGCTTTTAAAATCAGGGAAGGTACTTGGTCATGCGGGCTTTGTTGCGAGCATACTGAAGATGTTTTGATTCGGTGGTTCTCTACAGACACGTGCCAAAATGCTGTTCAGAATCTTGTTGGTCGTCCCATATATCCAACATCCCTTAACCCCGACGGCTAATTTCGGAGGCTGGAAGGACGGCTTCCGGGGTCCTGATATTTAGATATCGAGATTCAACGAGGGGACTGCGCTTGCACCACTAGTCCCCCAGAGAACTTGCCAGTCCTCAAAAGCAAGAATTTGTTTAGTGTTTTGAGGAGCCTCTTCGGAGATGTATGAGATCTTTTTTAAGATCTTGGCAGCAGCTCGTAACTGAAATCGGTGTCAAGCACCCCGCCCTAGTCCGTGAATTGAACTGGGACGTCAAGCAAATGGTGGCTCGAATGTAGAGATGATGCATAAAGCTAAACACTAAATCCTATAGGGTTATTAAGGAGGATACTAGCAGCTTAGGCTACAGCTCATGTAGCTTGTCTTTTGCTCATAGCTCTGTCGGGCTGCGGTTTCCATCTTTTTCCTCGAAGCCCTAAGGAAGCAATATTGGTAATTCACATTTTCATGTCCATTCCCCACTAGCAGCCAACAAGAAGATGGCTCCAGACCCCCAGAAACCTAAACCCTAAACCCTAGAACGCAGGATTCCGGAGGACGGTTGGTGCAAGGCTGGTTGTAAAGCCCTCAGGAGCTTCCGCCCTCCGTTTCATCAGGATGTGGGTATATTGTCTACACTCCTAGTTTCTCCCTTAACCCTAAGGGTCCGAGGGCCAAAACAATAGGGCTTCAGGGCCCAAATACTGTTCATACTGTAGTAGAAAACCCTATTATTTGGGTCCTTGGACCCTAGCTCATGTGGTCATGTTGGAGCTTTAGGGAAAAGAGCAGCCCTTCGAAGCTTTACATGGGATTGCAGTTTTGGAAGTACCTGGGCCCTCAAAGTAGGTAACATGATAGCCCCAAACACCTAAGAACAGCCCAAAAGGCTATTGTTCTACATACTTTTGGGGTTTAGGAAGTCCCTGTCAAGGATTAGGTAGGATTTGTTTTAGCAAAGTCACATGTTGAGGCACGGGGGGCGTAGCTACATCTTGGCAAACCACAGCAAGCTCACCTGAACTGGGAGAAAACAAACGGGTCATTACGGTAAAACACCTACAAGATTTTCAGGAGAAGAATAACAGTAAAAACAATAACATAGTAGTTTGTGTTATCTGATGGATTAACGATAAGAGCAACAACGACAACGTACTAATTTCTGTTAGTTGATGGGAAAACGTAAGAGTAAAAACGACGATCACATGTGAGATTGTCTAAAAAAGTCGCCTCTACCTAGACTCTTCTATGTAGTTTCTTTTGGGGTAGTACATTGCAAACATAATCCTTAAAGGCTAAATGATTACCCTAAACCCTAAACAAAATATAACAGACCCCAAAAAGCAAGCACGGAGGAGCCCTTGGGTAGGATTTTGGCACCACTAACCCGACCTGGTCCCGAACAAGCCGTGGCTCATAGGGATTCAGAGTTTACTGGGTTGCTGTTAAGGAAATTAAATAAAGTTACCATAATGGGTATATATAGTAAATAATAGAGCTTCCCCAATATAGTAACTTAATTTAAGTTCCTTAACAGCAACCCAGTTTATGGTTAAGGGTGTAATTTTGGTGCTAAAGCTGCCCCATTTCAGGTTTTGAAACTATTGGAGTTTTGGCAAATTTCATCTGAGCTTGAGGTCCTGAGCCAGTTGAGTTGTTTGTACGAGAGGTTGGGGTCCGCATGGAGTTTTGGGTGCAAGGTGGGTGCATTTTAATCTGTTGCTTGTTGAGTTCCTCTGGTTGTGTTATATTGAAAATCGATTGAGGACTTAGCTTCTTAAGTATTTCAGTGAGGAACAGGTAAAGGTGCAGGGTGACACAGGTTTTCTAGACGTGACCTCTGTCTCCTATCAATCTCGTTGCTCTTCAGGCCTCCTTATCTGGTCTCCGGTCTAGGAATTCTCTTTGGGCCCTGCTAGCGTGATGATATGTCCTACTTGGGGGGTCAGCGGGACTTAGTAAGTATACTTATAACCCTTATAAGTCATATAATAACCCCAGTTATCCCCATTATTAACCCAGTTACCAAGTCCCGATGAACCTAAACCCCAAACCCTAAATAGTAGTTTCCATGTTCTTTTCCATTATCCCCGTTGTTAACCCAGTTACTAAGTCCCCATGACCCTCCAAGTAGACTGTTGAGGGCTTGAGGTGCCAAGACTGGGGTTCGGCGCAGACACAGCATCTATCAGAAGCGCCGAGATTCTATTCAGGACTCGGATTTTCTGTCTGAGTTGGTATGTCCTTTCTCTGCGAAGCTTTATATGTAGCTATGCAGCATGTATGTATGTATGTATGTATGTAAGTAAGTAAGTATGTAAGTATGTAAGTATGTATGTAAGTACCACACAGGTATACACTCTGCCCTAGGCCCCCTCGAACATGCCTCGGACCACTTTTCCGGTTGGACCCACAAGCTGATGCAAGACGATTGCTTCTGTACCATTTTGTTTCAGTGTCTTGGAATGTTTGCTTTCTTGGGAGTGCAGGCGTCTTGCCTAAGGACTGCAAATAGCAGAATACCAGAGCTCAGGTGTGGTGATACACACACACACACTCACACAAACAACCACCAGTGAGTTGCTCAATACACCTGCCAGAACCTTGATATGGTAGTTTCCATAGATAGGAGGACCCCAGTACAGATCCCAACATGCTATAATCTTTATTATTACAACTGTTATTATCATTGTCATTATTATTCGGACCCACCCAAAATTTTTGGGAAACCCCTATATAAGCCCCATACGCACAATCTGACAACACACGTGCACTCTGCTGAGGTTGGGCTACTCATGGTGAGACCCCCAGCTGCCAGGTTTCCACCATGGTGGCTCAACCTCCTTAGCTTTTGGCTTTAGGGTTTAGGGGTTCAGGGTATTATAGCATGTTATAGTAGATTATAGTAGTGTATTGTTGTATGTTGTTGTATACTATAGTATATTATGGTAGGTTATAGGATATTAGGTCATATTATGGTATATTATAGTACATTATAGCATATCATAGTATGTTATAGTATGTTATAGCCCTCCTTAGCAGGCTCCAGGGAGTGGAAAAGAACACGGAAACTACTATAGACTTCAGGGCTGAAGGTTTAGGGTTTTGCGTAAACCCTAAGGGTCCAAGGACCCAAATAATGGTTTAGGGTGCAGGGCTTAAATATTTGTAACATTACAGTGAAAACCTATATTTGGGTCCTTGGGCCTTCAAGGTAAACCCTAAACCCTCTAAAGCTTCAGGGATGTGGATGCTCGAGGTGGAGTGAGAGAGGGAATAGAGGCACTACAGGGGATGAAATTTTGGCCGTTATCATGGGAAGTCACTCCCCCCGCTCTGCCTTAAGCACCCCCAAGGAACAAGAGGTTATGGATTGGGTTGAGGGGTTGATTGTCCGATTGAAGGGTTCCAGCTTGGAGTCTGGGGTTGGGGTGCAGGGCTTGGTGAGCGAGAGTTTTACTTTAGGGTTTGCGTGAGGTTTAAGCGGCTTCGCGCTGAGGATACAGGAGAAAAAGGGGAACTTGAGTGCTCCCAAAACACTTCTGGCGTTGATGCACCAAAATTTCTTCATGACAGAATTGTAGGTCCCTGTTCCGGACGATGAGGAGTGGCTCACGCCAAGAACGCAGCCATCAACATAAGTCGAGCTCTGGGTTCACCGGTGTGGGAGTTGTGTATATTAATATGTGTGTTGGGAAATTGAAGTCCTGAAAAGAGCGCCATCCCGGATCCCTATACACAACTACTCTTCTAGCTGAAGAATAATCTCAATTCAGACTCTTCCTGCCTTCCTACTGTACATGGTACCCCAATAGTCGCGGCGCTACAGCCGGATTTCTGAATCTAAGAACTTGCTGGTACCAAGGGATCCCAACCTACCCACAGTCACGTTCCTGACGCCTAATAATACTTAGGGATCAGGGTGACTTAGCACATGTACTTATAACCCTTACAAGAGCCACAGGTTATTCCCAATTATACATCTACTTACTAAGTCCTCTAAACCCTACTCCAAACCCCTGACCCTCCAAGTAGATTGTAAGGCCTGGACGGGCTATCGGAAATTCTACCGATGGCTCAAAGGAGGGGCGCGGACCTCGGAGAGATAAGGTGAGATCCCCACGTCCATGTTTAGGGTGTAGGGTTTTTCAGGTTTGGGGGGGGGTGTAGGGCTACATGGAGCTGAGGGGTTACGGCAAGGGGCTTTGGTAGGGTCAGAGGTTTAGGTCTCATTTTCAGGGCTGACAGTGGAAGCTCCAACACAACCTGATGGCTTTACAATTCTTCCGAACGTGAAGACCTTGATATGACACTTGTGACTACTATTACCAGCATTATCACTGCTAGTATTATTACTATCAGTACTATTGCCATTATTAGTGTTACTACTACGATCAGTATTATTACGAATGTTAGTATTATGATTACTAAACCCCTAAACACCCCAGAGGTTTCCGCCCCGCAGAAAGCCGCGCAGAAGAGCCAGTAACTGCTTGTGCAAGGCGCCTGTCCGCGCTTTTGGGTTTCGGGGAAGGGCTAAGGAGGAAGGCGTGGAATGCAAAAACGGCTTTGAAGGATTGCTGACAGGACTTAGAGTTCGGGCTTTTGAAGGGCTCGAGTTCAAAGAGTTGTGCGTTGAAGGTTTATGCCTGAAGGTGTTTCACTGCTTGTAGGATTGACCCTTGCTCGGGTTGTCAAGATCCCCTTTCGGTGGACCATGGACTGCGCCCAAGTGCCTGGGTGATCCATCAACATGGGAGGGTTGAGGCCCCTTGATTGACCCTTGATGCAGGGAATTTGCTTTCACCTCACTCCCACCTGCGCCGATGAAGCCCAAAGCTAACCTCCGTCCCCCAAGCCTTAGAATGCAAGCCCGCAACGCCCCATGCCCTATATGTTGTCATAATATAGTTGTCATGTAGCTATAATATTGTTGTAATAGATTGGAAGATGTAGTATAGTATTGTAGAACATAAGCTCTACCGTTGACACTATGGCACTTGAAAATAGCTTGGCACAATATGCTTGAAGGCGGCTTCCTATCACGTTGTACTCCGTGGGTAATGTCGCACCCTTTTTGATGGAGGGGTTCGGATTAATAAAAAGCTTCGGGGAAATGATTCAGAATCAGCTATTGTTTGAGGGGTTCGGAATTTAGAAATTCTGGGACCGATTTTTTTTTAACAAAAAAAAAAAAGC
>CAJNIZ010015224.1:140882-152448 GCA_905231905.1 Symbiodinium pilosum
ATTTTCATTGTGCGGCAAATTTAGGGGGTGCCGAACTAGAGGAATACTAATCCTTAAGAAGGGGGGGGGGGGGCTATCATTAAACAGGGTGCAACGAGGAGGTAGGGCAATCAGCATCGGCTGCACATTATGAGGCCCTGAATGTTGGTAAGCGTTGTCCTGTGTGTTTTGGAGGGCCTGAACACCACCATCACGGCCTTGTACCACGACTTGCCGCAAGTCGGACAGATCTATAGAATCTTGAAGCCCCTGTAAGTCATTCCAATGCACCCTAAGGGTACCCCTGTCTCATTTCAAGAGCCCGTATATGAGTCTTATTTTAAGTTTAGGATACCGTATTCCTCAAAATAAACGTGAGGCTCAGTCTGCTTTTGGTTACAGTATCTCATGCAAAGAAAACAGTTTTACATGGTTCAGCTACCACAAAAGCACAAAAACACTAGAGTACCGGGATGACCTTCCACATTGGCAAGAGACCAGGCGCGGCCACTTGCGACTGTGTTGCCGAAGTGCAGCCCTCGGCTTAGTGTTTGGGGATACCTGGGCCGCAAGAGCAGATAAAATAAGAGCACAAAAACCTCTAAAACGGCTATTACTCGACATACGTTTGGGGTTCAGGTATGTATCATTTCAGTTGGGGGTGGAGGGATTCGTTTTGAGGTATTGGGGGGTTGACGGCCGAGATGCAGAGTCTCAAGCAAGGTCTAGCTGATCAAGAACGTTGATAATGCCAGAATAACCTATGTGATCCTTACACGATTCGCCACACTCTCTAGTGGTCTAGCGTGTAAATCTCCTTGGGGGAAGAATCAACTGCTTGGTAGTTATCAGGTGGGTAGCTTTCATGATATGTCCATGAGGGCGCCCACAAGACCCGGTATCTTGTAGGAGTGGTATTGAAGGCTTATGGGAGACTACCCACAAGTAATGGCCTGACTAAAGATCTTGACAGGCAGACGCCTTAATTGGAACTAACTAGCCATAGTGGCCTGCCATGCTTGTCCGCACTAGTTGGGTTTCGGCAGACTTGTCTAGGTTTGACTGCAGAAATAACATGATTTTGTTTTGAGCACTGTCTGAGAAAACAGGGTATAGAGGATATAAGGCTTTGCATTTCGGGCGGCTGGCTTCGGGTTTTGAGCATGCGGCTTTATGTGCAAAAGGCTCAGGATTTATTACAAGGGGTTAGGCAAAGCCCGCATACTGAGTCATGTGAGGTCTGTTGTGTTTAAGTAAGGTATAGGATATATTAAGGATGCAAGCGCCTGTCTCCTTGATTTCTACAAACCCAACTTCGAGCTGTTCAAGGAACAGCTTGTGCTTACTCAGCGAAGTCATCTGCATCTAGTTCTCACCTGATCCTGGATACTTAGCAGCCTACTGAGATCCCTCATGAACCTGCAAGTAGCGAAAAGGCTTTAAAAGTCATATTCAAACAATCTCAAAGAGAGCGCGAAGGAGGCCCAAAGGGTACAAGTAGCTATACAGCACATACTTTTGTCCCAAATGGGCTCCTCTAAAGACACTTAAGGGCGTAAGTATAACCTAAGAGAAACTGCCGGAACGTCGACTCGAAGCGATCGCGGTCAAAATCCTCTCGCTAGCTACAAGGTACAGGTCAAACTGATGCTTCACTGCCTCGTTCTATGTGCTGAGTTTTGTTGTTTTCTGGCTCTGCGGGTCATTGGAGATTCCGGCTGCGCCCACTAAAGAGACTTTCTTTGGGGCCCTGACTTAGATCCTAAGGCCTAAACCTTGAACTCTACACCTAAAACATCCTGAATCCTAAGCCCAGGGTTTAGGGTTTAGGGTTCCAGAATCCAAAATACCGAATGCTACTCCCATTTCTGGTAAATCGCGGGTTGTCCAGCTCAGAGTAAAGGCGGTAAGGCCGCTAAGAATGGTCTCTGGGCTGTTTGGCACTGTTCAAGGGCTCCCAAGGGGCATAGGTAATATAGGGGTTACTTAGAGATAATTGAAAAGAAGGTGGAAAACTACTATTTAGGGTTTAGGGTCGAGGATTTAGGGTTCAGGGCCTACGCAAGGGCTCCTATGCAGGGTCTGTTATGACTTTTTGCTACGGGAGTATAATATATTATCCAAAAACTACATAGGAGGGTCTGGGTAGACGTAGCTTCAGGACAGCAATTGCAGTGTGAAAGTTCCATTCTTGGATGCATCAACCACTGACACGTGTTTTTGCAAGTATAGTCCCCCTAAAATAGATAGAATATGGGGTATATCGGGATCCTATTGTAACATACCCAAAGCCATATTTTTATCTACTTTAGGGGGACTATAACCCTTAAACCCTAAACCCTAAATAGTAGTTTCCATTTTCTTTTCCATTATCCCTTTATAACCCCTATATTTTATCTACTTTAGGGGGACTATAGGTAGGTATCTCTACCAGCCGTCGGATGAGGTCAGTCAGGTTTCGGCAGCTTGTGCATTCTTTTTCGTGAATACTAGCACATGAGCTATAGTCTTAACTCCTTAAAGGGGGTTAAATGGGGAACTAAAAAGGCGACTCTTATAAGGGATATCAAGGGGGATATTCAGAGTATAGACTACAGCTCACATGAGGAGCTGTTTCTGTCATGGTTCATCAGCTATGTAGCAGTGGTAGAGCTTGGGCGTATGGCTGACTGCTGCACGTATATCTCACATAGCTTGCAGGGCAAAGCCAACAACGCGCATTGAAAGCAAGCAACGGCTCTTCTTTTCAGGATCCGTATTTTTGATGTTTGCAAGGAGGCTTAGGGTCCAGGGTTAAGGCTGGTTTTGCGGTGGGTCATATGCCTCAGAGTACAAGCACTCTGCACCTTGCCCGATGAATGTTAAACTTACCTGGACATTTTTTAAAAGGAATACCTCTCATACACCCCACTCTTTCTCTTGTCGTAGGAAACTCAGCTACTGGCACTACACATGTTCAAAGTTACACCGTCCTACCATCATGGAAAGTATAGCCCTGTTAGGGAACACCGATACTAGGAAGGGTGCCTGTCTCTAGCGACGCCATGGCGGAGTCAAATAAGATGGAGATGAAGGCAAGTCTGTTTGTTGGGAATTTGTGTGGGATTTCCCTAAGGGTCCAAGTATTCAATTATCATATACTTGCCCAAAACTTGTACTACAATTACCGTTACCATCACCGTTACCCAAATCCCGACCTAATTTTTGGGTACTTAGACTATTAGGGTTTGGCATTTCCCTGCTTGTTCTAGTTCGAATGCTTGTACAACTTGTTCCTACTCTGGTTGCGGCAGTTTAAGCAAGCATGTGCGTGGTTAACCAACGGTGCGGATCCCCGGTTTGCCGCCTGGGACCCAAAGGTTCAGGGTTTGTAGACTTTACCTGGGCCCCAAAAGTATGAAAAATAATGGCCCAAAACCATTCAAAAACACACCAACTGGCAATTTTTCTGCATGGTTTTGGGGTTCAGGTGTCGCGTTTAGATTTTTAGTTTTTTGGGGTAGCATCTAATTCTTGACCTGATGTGTACATATGAGCTGTAGTCTAAACTCCTTGGGGTTATATGCAGGGGATTATATAGGAGGATTAGGGGAGTACTGTAGGGGTTATTAAGGGGGGGTAGTAGGAGTTTAGACTATAACCCCTACAATCCCCTATATAATTCCAGTGTCCATTTCATTTTCCATGTTTTTTCCATCTGATTCTCCATTATTACGTGGGGATACTAGGAGTTTAGACTAGTTGTAGCTCATAGAGGGACCATGGTTTGACATGCCCATGTGGCGGTGGATATCAGTTTTGGCTACAGGGAAATGGCTAGTTCAGTGCTGCTATTCGTCCTCCTTTTGCTGCTGTTACTCTACTGCTCGCGCTACCCACGTTTTTTTCGTTTCGTTGATTTGCTTTGGTTCTTTCCCTTTTGTTGCTTCCCCTTTCTTTTTTTTGACGTTGTGTCTCCAAAGGCAGCTGGCTTTCAAGAACTTTGGAGCCAACAGCAGATGTAATGGCGGCTTCATAGCCTCAACATAATGAACCTCAATCTTTCAACCCTAAACCCTAAACTCAGTTCTCCAAGATCCAAACCTTGCAATCTGAGCCCAAAGCCACCTTGCCATTGCATTTACCTCGATGCTGGCATGCTATAGTTTACTGTGATCAGACTGTTGCCACCTCTTACTATTGATACTATTCCCATGCCTTTAGAAAGCTTGACCCGAAGCCACCTGATAATTACCAGTGTCATTCACAGTACCAGCACGACTCCTAGCAATATTGCAAACTAATTTGTAAGCCATCTTCCTCGTACCAGTATTCTTGTCGGAACTAGTTATCGGAAGATCACTTTTTGAAGTCTAGGCCCAGAGCCACTGTAGCATTACTGGTGCCATTATACCAGTACTATCACGATTGCTTTTCCAGTTCTTTGGAGGCCTTAGCCCGAAGCCACCTTGCTGTCGCAACTACCGTCAATTGTAGCAGTACTATTCCAACTACTATTGAAGACTAAAACCGAAACCGCCCCACTAGTACTGTCACTACTGCCATTACCATTACTTTCACCCATTGATGGTATAAGTGATCGTCCTATTAATTCCTGCTACTGTTGGAGTTGAAACCCTTAGCCAGCTTTCTTTTAAGTATCAGTTTTAACAGCATTAGCACTAATAGTAGCATTAATTTTGCTTTTGAAGCCTAAACCCAAAGCCCTATGCCGCCAAACTGCACTTAGAAATGTCAGCAGCATGAGGACCAGTACTTTGTTTAAACAGCATCTAAAGCCTTAGCCGCCGTCCTACTACAATTATTCACTGTCGGTATGATTGCTAGTACTAACCCCATTACTATTGGAATCGAACTCCTACTCCACCATGTTCTTCGTGCTATTATTGTTATCATTATTGTTATCATTACCATAGTTTGTACTATCACTACTATTGCTGTTATAGTGTTGTTATTAACATTCCAGACTTACTAGTACTGCTGATACTAGTGTTTTTACACCCATGATTTACTACAACTTGTAGTATTAGTCGTACTGGCACCTGTACTGTTCTTATTACTGCTGAAATTTCTGCCCTCAGCCACCTCGTCTCCCGCCTGCAGGTCAGCCTAAACCCTAAACCCTAAACCTTAGGCCCTAAACCTTAAACCCTAAACCTTAAACCCTAAACCTTGAACCTTAAACCCCAAACCCTAAACCCCGCAGGTCAGCCTCAAGAAGGGCGTTGGCTTCTTCATTCGTGCTGCCACCGGGTTGCTGTTAAGGAACTTAAATTAAGTTACTGTATTGCGGAGACCCTATGATTTTCTATATATACCCATTATGGTAACCCTAAACCCTAAACCATCCTAAACCCATTATGGTAACTTAATTTAAGTTTCTTAACAGCAACCCAGGCTAGCGTCTTCCTCCAGGGCGCCGACGCTCGCGAGGCCCATGGCTCTTCCAGGGGAGCAGGGTTAGTTCTGTAGGGTTCAGGGGTTAGGGTTTAGGCTTTAGGGTTTAATTAGGTTTGAGGTTTTAGGTTTAGGGTTTAGGTTTTAGGGTTTAGATGAGCATTCATGTCGTGAGCTCCTGTTGAAAACAGCAGCCCTTTCCGTACCCAGCCCGCATGCTTATGCAATGTAACTAGTTTGGCAATGGTCATTCTTGGCGGGTAGGGTGTGGGTTCATCATTAGGAGGGAGTCAGGAGCCGGAGTGTTGCGTTCTTGCATGATGAGTGACCATGTGGGGTTCCATGTGGGGCAGACGTGAGCCAGCTGATTGCGGCGTTGTTCTTGGCTGAAGCGGTTTCATAGGCGTACCCTGCCCTTCAAAACCTAAGGGCAGACGTTTCACACTCATGTTCGTACTGCACAGTCTCTTTTTCGCAGCTTCTGTTCACTTATCTCTTGCGGATTTCATTCTGGATGTCGGTGCTCCGCGCTCGGGTACGCAAAGTATGTTCGAGGCCTTGAAGATGCTCGGCCTCAACACATTGTGGAGTGGCTACTACACGAACCTGCGCTCGCCTTGGTGCACCTACCTGTTTAAAACGCACAAAGACCCACCGTTTGATGCCCTCAGAGGCTTTGACGGTGCCATGGATGAGCCCTTCCACCTCATCTACGAAGAGTTTCTCCAGGCAAGGCCGGACGCGAAATTCATCTACACTGTGTCGGATCCCGATTCGTGGTATGATAGCTACAAGGAGTTCTTTGACATGATGCACTTCTCGATGCACAGCCCTCCCAACCCTGCGCCAATCATCAAAGAGCCTTACAATCGCATGAGCCACCTTCAGCTCGGCAGTCAAGCACCTCAGGACTTATTATATAGGGGTTATATTGGGGTAATGAAAATCAAATGGAAACTCCTATATGATATAGGGATTATATAGGGGTTGTAGCAAAATTTGGGCCATCCCCCAATAATGGAGAATCAAATGGAAAAGAAAATGGAAGATGAAATGGAAACTGGGATTCATAGGGTAGTTTATAGGGATAGGGATATATGAGCTATAGTCTAAACTCCTTAAAGGGGGTAATATAGGGGACTATATACAGGACTATTATAGGGATGATTAAGGGGGATACTAGGAGTTTAGACTATAGCTCATATAACAGGGGTTATACTGGGGTAATGGAAAATCAAATGGAAACTCCTATATGATATTTGGATTATACCTACTATATGAGCTATAGTCTAAACTCCTTAATCCCCCAATAATGGAGAATCAAATGGAAAAGAAAATGGAAAATGAAATGGAAACTGGGATTCATAGGGTAGTTTATAGGGATAAGGATATATGAGCTATAGTCTAAACTCCTTAAAGGGGGTAATATAGGGGACTATATACGGGACTATTATAGGGGTGATTAAGGGGGATACTAGGAGTTTAGACTATAGCTCATATAACAGGGGTTATACTGGGGTAATGGAAAATCAAGTGGAAACTACTATATGATATAGGGATTATATAAGGATTACATAGGGGTTGTAGCGGGGCAACCCAAAGGGTCCAAACACCCAATAAGTAGTACTTGGGCTTTGGGTAATAGCAATTATAGTACTGGTTTCGGGTAAGTATATGGTTATTAGGTACTTGGACCCTTAAGGCTAAACCCTAAACCCTAAATAGTAGTTTCCATTTTATTTTCCATTATTCCCTATAACCCCCCAATATATACCCTAATATTACCCCAATATAGAAGCCCATTATACTTGGACCCTCAGGACCAGCCTCAGGAGGGACCGAATGTCACTGACATCATGGAGGCGCTAGCGGTTGATAACGAGTGCCACTCTTGCAACAATTGGGGCTGTCGATTCAACGATCTAGAGACTCTGCTGAAGGTGGACTCGGGACCTCATCCCAGGATTTTCCCCATCTGATCTCCTTGCACATGTAGGGCTACATGTGGGAGAACCAGGCTCGTAACCCAAGCTGCAGTACCTACAACCCCACTTGCAGCTGTTATTGAACCTCCAAGTAGATTCAGTCAAGGACGCACGTGACAAGCCAGAAGTACGACAGCGGTGCCTATCCGGGTTCCAGCAGCACAAGGAGACTGGGTTGCTTTTAAAGACTTTGAATCAGTTTGCCATAATGGGTATATGTAGTAATTCATATATATATGTAGCACTTCATAGGGTTTCCCCAACTTAGTAACTCAAATTAACCCTAGAAGCCCAGTTACCTCTATATTGGGTTCCTGTCCTTACGTCCCTTTTTTGATTTTATAGTATCTGTAACCCAAGGACCTACTATATGGGTACCTGGGCTTCTAGGGTAAGCTCCTTAACAGCAACCCAGGAGAAGGTCCTCCGTACGATCCCGAAGGAGAAGCTCTTGATTTTCAACTTCTCTGATGGCTGGGGCCCTCTTTGCAAGTTTCTAAACAAGACGGTGCCGGACGGGCCCCTCCCTTACGTGGACAGATTCGCTCACAAATCCGCCTGGGTACACCTTGTACAGCGTGAGGCTGTGCGACTGCGGCGCAAGGAGCTCTGATGGGCGGAGTGAAAACTGTCCACTAAGTTGATGCAGACCAGTGAGCGCCTTGCATGAGGGTCTTACCAAACGGACCTTATTTGGCAATTAGGGGCTTGGAGGGTCATGTGGACTTAGTAACTGGGGTAATAATGGAGATATCTGGGGTTATTATTTGACTTATAGGGGTTATAAGTATATTTACTAAGTCCCCCTGACCCTCCAAGTAGGGACCAGGCACAGAGACCATCAACCAGATAGATTCTTCCCCAACAGGCATGGAACCGCGACAGCAAACCCTTCCAGCCTACCATCTCACAAGCTACTTGGGTGGTTGTCAAAATTATGGTCCCTTTTTGGATCCCTATTCTAATACGGCACCTAACATTTAGGGTACCCAAAAAGGGATCATAATTCTGGCAACCACCCACTTGTACAGGGTTCAATATGAGCCCTGGACTAAATTTGTAGTATATCCTTTTATAGATCCCCCCCAAAACCCTATATAGTCCCCTATAGGTCCCCCCCAACCTAAACTTAGTCCGTACTTAGTCCGTAGCTCATATAGGGACGACAGGCGTCGCGTGTGTAATAAGTTTTGATGTGCACTCACATCGGACCTACGAGGGCATGCATGCAGCAGCGCCGCTTTTGTACCGGATTGTGTTAACATGACCCTGACTAATTTTCACCAAGTCATGCAAGTATTTCACCTGTCCACAACACCACGTTTTCCTACAGAAGCACTTATAAGTCCTAAACCTCACAGCAGCCCTTCCCTACGCAACCCGGAATTACACCCCAAACTCAAGAGCCCTAAACACAAACCTGCATACATCCCCAAGATTGACTCCAAACCCTGAGCCTCATATAAACCAAAAGAACTCAGAGTGTCCTCAGGCGTCTGATGGGATCGAGGCGCGCCCGTCGCGGGCGCCTGTGGAGGAGCTTCAGGCAACAATGTGTTTCGGGTTCAGGGTTTAAGGGCCTAGGGTTTAGGGTTCAGGGTTCCGGGTTTAAGGGCCTAGGGTTTAGGGTTCAGGGTTAAGGGTTTTAGGGCCTGGGGTTTAGGATTCAGGGTTCAGGGTTTACGGTCGAGCTTTTGGCAAAAAAAAAGCACATGGGAGTGTTTTGAAAACAGCAGGTCCATCTTGGGGTACACCTCTTGCAATGTCTAGACAAGCAACTTGAGGGCTAATGTAGACCCATAAGGTCTTATAGTAGGGTTATGTTGGGATTATATAGGGATTAGGGAAAAGAAAATGGAAACTACTATTTAGGGTTTAGTGTTTAGGGTTATAGACCCATGATTAATAAACCCCTCCCACTAATAGGGATTATAATAGGGATCCTAATATTTAGGCCCTTAGAAGGAGGGGGTTTATTCAGCAGGGGTCTACATTACATTGGGGCTTAATTAGTGTGCAGGGTTAATGCATACTTGGAGGGTCATGGGGACTTAGTAACTGGGTTAATAATGGAAATATCTGGTGTTATCATATAGCGTATAGGGTTATGAGTACACTTAGCAAGTCCCCCTGACCCTCCCAGTACTCCTTCCCCAACCAAGTAGCAACCGTCCCCACCCCACAAACATGTCTCGAGTTTATTCGGATGGGCTGACGGAGGGGGTTGTTCGCTGCCAGAATGTCATTGGACCTGAAACAGTAGGCAAGATAATGACCCAAAACTCGAAAAAAGTCAACAAGGCGATTAATGGCCGGTATTCTACAAACTCTGAGAATGTCCACGTAGGGAGGATTTGATTACAGAAGTTGGAGTTTGCAGCCCCAATAGACATTCCCATTTACTAGTGCATGCACACATTTGCGCCATGTCAATGACTCGGGGGTGAATGCCTTTATTGTCAGGAGGACGTTGATTTTCTGCCTGGGTTGCAGATGGGCCTTTGGCCCCATCATTCCAGCATTTGGGAGGTTTCCTTGAATGCGGCCCCCATATAGACCCCAAAATTTATGTTCCTTGCCACAAGGACTCGCAAAACGGGCCCCAATTTTTGGAAGCCCCCAATGAGAGATGGATGCTCATGACGATTCCCTAAACCCTAAACCCCCAGAACTTGTTCATTTCGCTGCGGCTCTTTGCAGGTTTCCGGACTTGGCGAAGCCATTTCTGCCGGCACCTTAGACGGTTTTCTTTTTTGGCAAAGGAGCTAGAATTTCGGGTCTAGCTTTCCTGGTCAAGTGATAGTCTTTATAAGTGAATCTATATATATATACACATATGTATGCGGTTCAGGCACCAGTCTGGTGTAAGACTTTACCAGATTCGAGTGTCTAGATCCTGGAGAAGATTCTGGAGAGACTTCAACAGTCCTTACATGCAAGAAGCCTTGCATTAAACCTGGACATACAGAAGCAGTGGCCTAATTAGGCCCCAGCCCTAGGCACGCTGTAGTCAAAAGCATCCAGACCAAATGTCTGCACGCCAACACTACATCTGAATCCCACACACTGACCATCCAAAACAACTTGCTTGCGGAGAGCGGCCGCCCATGACCTAGCTAGTTCTGTTGCCAGGAACAGGCCGTGGGTATACAAAGAAGCCAGAAAGCTCGAGAAATGCTAGTATAGACCCCTGATCAATAAACCCCCTTTCCTTAGTAGGGATTATATTTGGGATCCTAATATTTAGGCCCTTAAAAGGAGGTGGTTTATTAATCATGGGTCTACATTATCCTCCAACCTGGAGACCCGGGGAAAGGAAAACATCGCAGGACTCGTGCAGTTGCCATGTTCCAACTTTGTGGGCCTGTACGAAACCTGGACCCTGGACGTCTTTCTTTTCCAGGGTTTTGTCCTCCATGTTCGAACGGTGTGCATCTGTATATGTATATATACAAATATATATATATATATCCCGAGAAGGGTGGGATATCCAGGGTCCAGGTAGAGTGTGATGAGCGCGGAGGGCCTGATATCTTAGACCCCTGACATACATAGAAGGCACGAGCTTCTGCTTGAAGAGTGATTTCTGCTGGGGTTGGATGAAGCGTGACAAATTTCTGTATGCTTTGTAGAGAAGATGGGAGGTGAGGAGCACAAGGACGAGGACTTCCATTGAAACCCAAAGCCTCAATCCCTGCTAAGTTCCAGGAAGTAGCAGCGGCCGGATTAAAGGAAGTTGGTTATTGCTTGGGCAAGGCTTTGGGCTCTGCCTTCCGCCAAAGAAGCGGAAAACCTCATAGTGCCTTCTGTGATTAAAGGGCGCGCTTCGAGGTTCCATAGTAGTTTGGGGAGGGACTACGCTTCCCTGCCTGGCAGCCTGCACATGCGCGCAAGAGCCTTGTATGTAGATAGGTGCATTCTGGTCAGTGTAGAAGACGGGAATGGCATACAGAACTACTATGGAGATTGACTATCAGTTCACACAGGCAATAGCCATTTCTTGACCCTTATGCTTCAGTTTATATGTCAAGGGAGATGAGGGCTTGATGCTAGCAGCACGGAAAAGATCCATGATCTTGCGAACCCCCTTGAAACCCGTACTATATGAATAGGTTACCGGGTTCCCCCAACATACAAAGGAGAGAGAGAGAGTGTGTGTCTGTCTGTGAGACAGAGACAGAGACAGAAGGAAAGAAAGAAAGAAA
>CAJNIZ010015224.1:152495-209747 GCA_905231905.1 Symbiodinium pilosum
AGAGAGAGAGAGAGAGAGCAAAAAAAAACAAGGGGGGAGCGGGAAAGAGAGCGAGAGAGAGAGAGGAGCCAAAGTCTCTGCATATCTCTCTCGGGGGTATCTCCTGATGATCGGAGCCAGCGACTACTGAGGAGATCATACTTCATTCAAGGGCATACACAGGAATGTTGAATTTCTGGCAGTACGCACGCGCCTGAGCAGTTCAGTCCCTGCCGGTAATACGTTGCCTCTTGGCAAAGGATCACTGTCATGCCACCTTTGATTGGGAGTGCTTGTTGCGGGGTGTTCAGGGCTAACCAAGGGGCATGCTTGCAGTGACCCAGAAGGAGCCGATTCTTCTGTCGCGCACAGGGATGGCTGAGCAAGCAGCATCATGGGATCCCGGAAGCCAGAGTAATACCACTGTTTGTCTGGTCATGTCTATCATCTTTATGCCCTACATTCTGAATGGGAGACCCATAAAATAAGTCACATGTTTCACAAATTCCAACCTCACGAGATGCCGGGGAAGGCTTAATTCCTGATGGGCTCTTCCCATCTTTCCCGTAGCTAAAGCCAAAGCCCAAGAGAGAGAGATGGATACAGGACAGAAACAAAGAAACAAAGAAATGAGAGACAGAGAGAGAGATGCCAGCTCAATCCTGTCGCCCTTGCTCCATGCTAGCCAGGTGAGTAGTATTCAATTTGGGGATACTATGGTACCCAATGGAGAGTAAGATTATATCCTCCTTTTGGGGTATAGTATTTTATATAAGGAATATAATCTTACTAGGTTCAACCGCCAAAAAACACACTACTCAGGTGGCCATCGCAGTAGCACAGAGGATGGAGGTGCTGCGACAGCCTCATAGTCCCCCATAGAATCTGGGGTATATAGGGTTTAGGGTACATAGGGTTTAGGGTTTAGAGTTTAGGGTTATAGTCCCCCTTAAGTAGATAGAATATAGGGGCTCCATAGGGGTTACGTGGGGATAATGGAAAAGAAATTGGAAACTACGATTTAGGATTTAGGGTTTAGGGTTAAGGATTAGGGTTTATAGCCCCCTTAAGTAGATAGAATACAAGGTATATGGGGATGTTGCTATAATGTACCCAAGCCATATTCTATCTGCTTCATGAGATCCTCTTTTGAGGGACCCTGGTGTCGAGGGCAGTATACTGCATGGAAGGTTGTCAGAATTATGGTCTTTTTCGGGGTAGCCTGTGTATCAGGGGTATTAGTATATATCATTAGGGAACCAGAAAGGGGCACTTTTGTCAACTTTCCATACTATTGGTGTTAAATCCTGCATGACTTCCAATATATCATAATGCATGATTTCAAAAGGTATAAGGTACTTATTAGGTTCATGCAGGATTTTGGTCTCCACCATAGCCTTGTCATAATCCTAAAGCAGGCCTAAACCAACCCCACATCTCCCCAAATGAGGAGTGCCGTTTTGGGGTATCCATATAGTAAGGAATGTAATATGTTGGGGTGTATATGGGGGTCTCCTTAAGGATGCAAACTACCATCTGTAAGGTATCTGCTTAGAGCCCAAAAGGCTTACCAAATACCTGTACCTAGTCCCCCTTGAGTAGATAGAATAAGGAATAAGGGGTATGTGGGGATCTTCTTTTTATCTACCCCAAGCCATTTTCTATCTACTTAAGGGGGATTATAACTTAGGGCCTTGCTTTTTAGCTGCATGGACCCTTTGGGTAATTAATGCTCTAGTCCCGTAGAATCTTCAGGTACTGTTCGGGTCCAGGGTTTAGGTTTGTGGTTTAGTGCTCCCCGATGCGGGGCTTCCATGTGTATGAAGTTCCTGCTCCATTTTGCAGGATTGAACTCTACGACATTCAGCGGTTCAAGGGTTGAGGGTATTCTGAACTATGAAGCAGCAGCAAGACTACAAATCCCGGTGTTTGGCCACATTTTTTTCGCAAAACATCCAATCCAACATAGCATCTACACCCCAAGCATGGCATGGCATGGGATCCTACTCATTTGAGCTATAGTCTAAACTCCTTACAGTTATTTAGGGGACTACTAGTTAAAGGGGTTATTAAGGGGGATACTAGGAGTTTAGACAACGGCTCATATTAGGGTCAGGGGGCATTTCTTGGCACCTCGCCGTCTTGTGGGGGAAGGCACAGCATCCACGTGTGGGAAGATTCTTGGCTACCAGTGAAAGCATCTTTAGAAGGGACCGCTAGGGTCTAGATCCGAGGGCCTCTTGGGAATCTTGCATGTCAAGGGCTGTTGGGAAAAATCGTTCAACCCTGCTTACCAAAGCCTAAACCACCCAACCCACGCCCCCAACAATTTCCGAAGCCCTATAGACTTTGCAACCCAAAGGGCAGCTTAATTTGAAGAAATCAGGGAGCCCAAAACCCGGATTAAGGGAAACAGCTTAAATCATATTTGGGATTGTGGCACCATTTAGGGTATATTCCTCACAAAATCCCTATATAATCCCCTATAATGCATATGACCCCTACAGAATCCCTATATATTGCTTGGTAAATTCCTTAATCAAGTGGTATTGGGATCTCTGGAAGATCACCACATCATACTTGTGCAGGCCGACGGCCTTGCAGAAATTGCAGGCGTGTGGATCTCAGCTGGCGACAATCATATGACTTATCATGGAAACTACTATAGTAATATTGGGATAATGGAAAATAAAATGGAAACTACCATAGTATATTAAAGTTATGTGGGAAGTTAGGGTTGAAGTTATATTTCTATTTAGGGTTTAGATGTGAGCTATAGTCTAAACTCTTTAAAGGGGGCTATATAGGGGATAATATAGGGGAGTGTTTTAAAGTTTAGTATACTAGGAGTTTAGATTGGGAGCCGTAATAAGGACTACGTATACAACATGCAGGGGGTAAAAAGGGGGACCAGGTTCTTTTGAAAGCCTACCATATACTTAAGGCATCAGGGTGTCGCTAGTTGCTTTGACTGCATTGGGTGTCGTTAGATGCCTTGATAGGGCTTCTGACATAATTATAGGCAGTCCATAGCCGGTTCGCTGTTCAAGTTCACCCAGAGTTTGGGCAAAGTGTTCAGCAACTCCTGTGTTTTTGACTGGACTATCAGCAGCAAGTGTTTGATTCCCATTCTACTTTTGGATTGTTGGACTGCTATTCTTGACAGAGCTTCCCCGAGCAAAATAAAGAATGCGCATACTCTGGTTGCGAGCACAAGGATCCAAGTGTCGCCCCACCAGCAGCAAGAGGTCCCTGGAATGCGAGCCTTGAAGTTCTGGAGTTGGTACTGCTGGGCACATCTATAGCTAGGCATCTAAAAAGGCTTGAGGTGGAGTCAAATCTTGCATAGTGCGCCAAGCCGCCGCCTAGATCCTGAAACTGCCACCCTGAACCCCCAAACATTCTTCCCGTACGCAACCATACGCCGCATATGCAAGATCCTCATCTTGAAGAGAACTACTTTGAAAGCCTTCGTCCAGGTTGAGACGCATTATCAAGAGATGTCCAGCATCTTTACGCCGCAGATTGTCATCCGGCTGAGGCTGGACGCAGGGTTCTCATGAGGCTGATAACGCCGATGACAGAACTCTAGCTCCTATGCAAGAAGCCGTATAAGCTCAGTCCCACTAAGCCAGCGAAAATCCATCAAAAGGGAGAAGTAGTTGCCGAGACCCTCCATCTGCTTTCCATTAAACCTAACTACTCAAAATTCAGGGTGCTATAGCCTCCATTTAAGAGTACATGGAAGGGCCTCCCAGTTTCCCGGACATTTGTTTCTAGACTGGTCGGCCCGGAACTGGGGGTATTCTAATGTTCACATCAGGGTTTAGGGTTCATGGCGTCATCTGGCTGGTTTTCTTCATGTGAATGCGCCGAGGGTAGTAGAAAGCCAACGGAATTCGGTTTTCAAGACTGTCCGCTGGTGAGTCATGACATGTCATGACCTTTACCTTACCAGGGGTTAGTAGGGAATCTTGGAATAGATATGTTATATGTTTATTTAATTATGGGGGTTATGTAAGGATCATATTCCCAGATTCCTTACTTATCACCAGTAAGCTACCCTGAATGGGACTATCCAAGCCAGGAAAAGGTAAAACTGTTCACAGGGCAAATCTGATACCCTCATAGGACTCCCTCTCCCAGTACTGAAGGGATCGAGAACCGTACTAGTACCTGAGTTTCAAGACACATACCAGGGTCGCACAACCCTAAACAATCCCAGAGTCCTAGACCGTTTAGACATCACGGCCATGAACAACATGAAGATAGAGTTTCCCTAAACCCGAAACCCCTTAACAGAAAAGGATCCCCCTTTACCTCCGAGTAAAATACAGTCCTCGCTTCTGGGGCCCGCAATATGGGACCTCTACTTTTTGAAGCGCCCATACCCTAAGGGTCCAAGGACCCAAATAATAGGGTTTTAGAGCCCAAATACTCTTAATACTAAAAATATGAACCACAGTCTAAACTCCTTAGAGGGGGTTTTGTAGGGGATTATATAGGGGACTACTATAGGGGCTACTAAGGGGGATACTAGGAGTTTAGACTATAGCTCATATGATTTCTTCGCTGGCAGGCGTTTGTTTCAAGCGGCGCTCGCTGGTGAAGGTGGGCTGCCCAGAAAGTTCTGAGGCATCATCTACCTAGACCCTTATAGCTTACCCCCCGTTTTTAGGGTACCTAGCTTTACATGTAAAGAGATACCTGACCTAAAGTTTGGTATAGGGTATAAGAGTCTAGTCAGCAAGGCGGCAGGCATAGCATCAGTTGAGGTTTTCTGGCCCACTGAAGTTTTAGACAGCTCAACTCACGGTACTCTGTCAGGGATCACGGATTTTTAAAAACCAATTCCTGCAGTTATGACAGAGGACACCCTAGCTGCGAAACTTGAACACGTCATTTTGTTGAGGGCATTTTGCTAGTGAGATCAACAAGCAAATGGTGCCCTGCGGCAAAAGTTGCATTCGGACCACACCGCAATCTGAATTCTCCAACACTGCCCGAAGCATCAGCCGTTGCGCCACCACTTGTAATGCTGCTACAAAAGAAAGAGCCGTAGTCATGATGTTGCTAGCACTAATGCAGAGAGGGTGGCTATTGCTAATCACAGTACGGCCACAGCAGCGATGACGACGCTAACCATGATGGTCCATGAGCATGGTGATTATGACGTCTGTGAGAATGGTGACATTGACGTTCATGCTGTTGGATTTCGTGATGATGATGATGATGATCATAATCATCATCATCATCATGATGCTGATGATGGTGGTGGTGGTGGTGGTGGTGGTGGTGGGTGGTGGTACTTGCAGTACTGTCATAGTATGATCATGAACGGCCATTGTGATTCTAATTCAGCTTTTTGCCATTGTTCTCATCTATGTTCTTGTTCATCCCCTCTGAGCCCTCAGCACCAGCACTGCGCTGAGGCCACCTCAGCGTTGCCACTTGGAACCTGGCCGCCATCAACAACAATCCTTTCGAGCACCTAAGCTGCCTTAGGGTTCAGGGTTTAGGGTTTGGGGTTTAGGGTTTAAGGTAGGGTTTAGGGTTCAGGGTTTAGGGCCCAGAGGGTCCATGTACCCAATAATTTGGTACTTGGGTCTTAGGTAATATTAGTTAGAGTATAGGTTTTGGGCAGGTAAATAATTATTAGGTACTTGGGCCCTTAGGGGGATTGTTTGGGGCCTTCAGGGCATGGTTTCAGACGGGAAAATATGGTGCTAACCGCTGAGCATGCAGCTAAATTGGTGAATGCCAGACTAGGAACCCTCGCCGTGAAACCCCCAAACTCAAAGACCTTCAACCGCGGAACACCACGTAAACTTCTCCCACGTGAATTTTTGAAATGGGCAAGTATCGATGACCCTGGATAATTCAAAAACAGTACGTATCGACAAATTCCTCCCGAAGCACCAGCACCCCTCCCCAAATTAATATGAGCCATAGTCTAAACTCTTAAAGCCGGCTATATAGGGGGTTACCTTGAGGACTACTAGAGGGGTTATGAAGGGGGATACTCGGAGTTTAGCGAGCCCTTCAAGGACTACAGCCCTTTCAAGATCCTTGGGTTTAGGGTTTGCCTTTGTTTTCTGTTGGATTTGCCCTAAACTCTAAACCCTAAGTAAGTTCCATAGCAGGTACTGGATTAGCCACTCGGATGCAGCTTACAATGAGCTGATGGACCAGGCAGGCGAAGTCAAAGGGTTCTGGGTTTAGGGTTTAGGGTCTTTCATTTTTGGGAATTCATTGTGGTGGATCCCGCTATCGGGAAAGGTGATAAGAAAGTTACACTGCGATTGATATCAGAAATCCTGCATGACCCACAGTACCTTCTACCTATTGGAATTTGTTATTGTAGTATACTAACATTATGCAGATTTAGTACCAGAATAGGTATTGTATGATGGAAGGTTGGGTTTTGGGCGTTGCAAACCGGGAGGCAAGATCCATGGGTCACAAGGAGCAATTGGCTCCCTTACTCCACTAACAACCCCGAGATGTAAGATCAACTTGGAAAAGGCGCAGGGGTTCTTCAGAAGATCTTTGCAAAGAGGCCATTGGTAATGCACTTCCGCAAAGGAAGGTCCTGAAGTGGACCTACATCATTGCCATTTTGGGGACGGGCAATTTTTTCAACAACTACCACGTGGATTTCCTCACCCCTAGCAGTCAATTAGAGATCATCCTAATGTGCGGGTTGTATTGGTTGCCGCGTTTTCGAGTAAGGTTCCTTTGAGGGCCCGGGGAGGCTTCATAAAAACGATGAAAAAACGCGAAATGAAGGGCATCCCCAATTCCATTTCCATTCCTTATAAGAAGCCTCCTAATGACCTCAGAAATCGAAGCCCGTCAAATTGATTATTAGGTGGCCCCTTTTGAAAGCAGCCTTCCCATTTTGCAAGTGTTCAGGATTTTAGGCCCTTGGTTGTATTCTGGTATTTTGGGAGGGGGGATTAATTGCCTACCTCAGACAAGGTCTCAGCTTACACCATCTCATTCCGAAAAAAATGTTTTCATTGGTCGTTGGGATGAAGGCATTTGTGGAAGTCTCAATGTACGCTCTTATAGGGGGATGCCTGGGGTTTTGTATCCCAAGCAAGGCCTCCGGCCTTCCATGTTAGCATGACAGTTTCCTAGCTCCATGATTCTTAGATTGCCAAGAAGTTTGTTAAACCCAACCCCGAAAATTAGGATCCTATAGATACCATGCGATTATAATTAAGATCCGAATTTGGGGGTTGGGCCTGCCGAAAACCCTTCATGGGATTGTATGACAGGCCCTGCTACATGTGGCTGGCATGCCAAGTTTATCCCAGGGCACAAAACAGAGGAATACTTGAATACTTTAGATAGGGGGACCCCAATATAGACCCTAATATATTATAATCCGTATTATAGTAACCCCCAAAATGGTACCTTTAAGTTGGGAACCCCCCAGATATGGGGATGATTCCTATCTTCATGCCGGCCTGGCTCGGCTTTGGGTCTACCTTGACCCTAAACCATAAGCCGCATGAAGGATTGAGTTTCTTGAGGCTCTAGGACATAGTGGTATAATCGGAATATGACAGAACCCTAATATAATTGGTTTAGGGTTTAGGGTTCTTATAGTAACTATTGCAGGATGGAAGGTCCACCTAAAGTATGGCCTTCCTGTTTGAAAGCAAGGCGCGGAAACCTAGAAAATCTTCTTAATGAAGAAATTTTGGGAGTTTCCCAAAATTAGGGGTACCTTTCTGGGGGTCCCTATCAGAGGGACTATAGTTATTTGGGGTCTATATTAAGGACCCCTTGTTTGGGGTTTGACATTCTGCTTGAGATCTGGATAGGCCTTGGGAATGTTCATGAGTCCAGGGGTTGCGGCACCCTCAGCAGGGGTCTCGCATGCCAGGTGGAGCGCTTTATCGATGCACCTGGCGACCGCGATGCTTTTCTGCTGCAAATGAGTTCAGAAACCTAACCCCTACCTAGAGGCTTGCATGCCACTACTTTTTGCACGCTCTTGTGCTTCAGGTGCTTTTGTTGAAGCATGTGGTGAGCAGATAAAATGTAAAGAACTTGCCTGCGACTAGATTTCAAAGGGACCGACCTGAATCGAGTAATGCCCGTGTTCTATTAAGGGATTTCTGAACCACCCCCTTACACTTACCTCTCCAAAGGTCCCGCTCAAGTGTTCCCCCTCAAGTAACTTTGACTAAGCCTGATTAAGGGACAAACTCAGGGGGTAACAGGGGGTGGGTAGGATGCCCACATGATTACGGGTGCTTATCTGTAGCCCCTGCTTTGGAAAGGGACCGCCGCAATCTGCTTGTTACTGTACCTCACCGCATTTTCTAATATTTCTAGGGGTCCCTGAGGCTTCCCCTTGTCGAGAGAAGCTTGTGTTGCAGCTGAGACTAGTCTCGTGAAGCTATGAACGCTTGGACATATTTTATTGCCGGTAGTGTGTTTGGATGCCTGCGCTGCCGGTTTTGGAGGGCAGTGCTCCAACACGCTACGTGAGCCTCTCGAACCTGAGGTCCCCTATAAACATAAAGCCCCTAAATCATATGGTCCATGCTAGGAGGAAGTTGGTATGGGCTTACCTTTCCCCAAGTTCAGATGGAATCCAAGACGCTTCCCCACGTTCCCTTTGGTTGGAGACAGGTTGTCATGCCTTCTTCTCTAGCCGCTTTGCTTGGGCTTGAGTTCTTGTAGGGATATGTTCTACTTCGCTCGGATGTCTCTTCAATCTTTACGATTACCTCCTCTTAATCTGCAACCACCACACCCCACAAACACGGCACGGCTATGTGAGGGTTTGTCACGATAGGCCCTGTTTGCAAGACAATGAGGGTTCTACCAAAAGCTTGTTAGATTCTGAGGTACCGGTGGCAGAGGTTTTTTCGTCGTCGCTCTTCGACGAGCTGATGGGCCTCATGAAGGCTCTAAACCCTAAAACCCCAACTTGAGGGACCTGACAGGGCCCTAGTTTGGGGTCAGGCTTGACGATTGCGAGCTGTTCTATGAACGTACAGGTGTAACAGGAAAGAAGGGGCTCTAGAATACGTATAAGCCGATGATGCAGGGTTTAGGATTGTTGGTTGTGGGAGTACTTGGTGTGTGAGTGTGAAGGTTACACAGGGTGGCTAATGGATGCTTTAATGGACTAGGGGAGTCCTGCAACCATTTGGAGACCAATTGGATCTCGCTAGTTCAACTTGACTGCGACCGCCCTGTGTTTTGTATTGCTGTTACTGCGACTGTCGGCATTTGGAAGTAGCTCCGGTTAGTATAATTGTTGGGCTGATTTGTCGTGCTGTGACTACGCTATTCCCGCAGGAACAATATGAAGCTGCAGCCTTTCTGAATTTTGCATTGTTGCAGACACAACAATCTGTCCACATCAGAGCCGGGATGTATAGGTATCTCAGATGCAGCACTGGACCTCAACAACTTGGGTCATCCTACTGGTTTTGTTGGGTTTCGGCGCGGGACACACAAAATGCCTCGCTGTTCGTGGATTCCACCAAGGCACAGTCGCGGTTTATTCTCGGACTGAGAGGTGTCTGTTTGTGATGCCCAATCTAGTTTAGGGTTTAGGGATCACGTTCGTGATTCGCATGATGCCTACTTGTCATAACATTCTTCTCGTAGTCATGAATATGAGAGTATTCTCCATTCCATTTCCCAAAGCTAGGGGCAGGTACTGTAGCCCCAATCTAGATTAAGATGTCTTTGTGGTTCGAGTTTTCAGTAAGCAGAAGAAATAGAATATCAAGCACCAAGAAGGCACTGTCCTCAAGTAGCGTCGTATTTTCCATTCTATTTTTACATTCCCTCCGATGCATGTACATTTACCTCTGAATATACAATAGTATATACATATATATATATATGTATGTATGTATCCCGAAAGATTGTCGACACATACTACATATATGTATATATATCTCCAAAATTGATATCCATAGACGCTAGACCCTGACCCTAGACCCCAAAGCCTAAACCCTTTAGGGTTTATGGCTTGGGGTTTTGCCAGGCAGAAGGCTGGAAAGGCCTCGACAAGGTCGCAGCGCGTGCCTCTCAGATTTCGGGTACAAAAGTCTAAAGTTGATGGTAAGTTCTTTCTCATGATTTCTCCTACGCCCCCTCGGGCATGAGTGCTAAGTCTTAGTGAGGTAGAACCTCAAGGAACAGTAAAGAATCAAAGCTGTTGTTGCTATTGAAGGTCAAATGGGGATGACCGATTTTTATTATGGTTTAGGGGTTTCCATTTAGGAGGGGTTTATGTTCGCGGCTCTGTCAGGTCTAGGGTGGGAGTTTGGAAGGCTAGACGAAAAGAAAAGGCCATGATGCTGGCATGTGCCCGAAAAGGTTTGGTGGGCATGCTTGTGTGCATGACGGTTGAGCCGCATAGCTGTGAAGTACTAGCAGAACTCGTGTTCAGGTGGTCCACCGAAAAGGATCCATCCTGGTACTAGCTTTGCAAAGCTGATCTGTGGAGACCACCCACTTGGCAGCTCCTGGTCACTTGTACGGTCTTAATGGGTGGGAAAACCACCACCCCGCATCAAGCTTTGACTTTAGCTTCTGCGTTGCTGAAGAAATCCATCCAGACCTGCCGTCACTACCCATGAACCTCCAGGCAGCACCTTGCCCTGCTTCTATAACAGTTCTTGAGCTTTGGTGAGCGATAGAAATACAACATGTCCTGTTTTGCCAACCCTTGGACTACATAGCTGAAGCTTTACCTGGAGCTCCATACCCTAACTTTGAACTTCCACCGTTCTCCGCAGTATACTGTGGTCCTCGTCGAAACATCAGGTGCCCCAAGCAAGGTGGGGTGTAAGCTACTCCGCACATGGTGGACTTTTGCATGCGCTTGCAAACGATCTGCTTTCACACTTTCATGGGCCACAAAGCAAAAACTCAAGGTCTCACATGCCCAATTCCCTTCACACAGCTCTGACGTCTAGATTTCCAGATCAACTAACGAAAGATAGCATAAAACATGTGTCCAGCTAATCACGTGTGCTGACAGAGGCAGCATCTTGCCCTGATGCCTGCAGGCATTCAAAGCGCACCCGTTGCTGTTGCAGTCAGCCACTACTATGTTCAACTTACTAGTTTCTTGTAGGGAATTGGGGAATATAGTCCCCCTATGATATACCTGAACCCCACAAGTATGTAGAATAATGGCCTTTTGGGCTATTGCTACGGGTTTTGGGCTATCAATTTACCTGCTTTTGGGGTCCAGGTATTCCTTTATTCCCTACTAACCCGAACCCCCGGCAAGTCAAAGGCTTTGGGAGTCAGACTTCTCAAAGAGGAAGATCATCTCAGGAGTACTCAAGGACTCCTTTTGGATTGTGTTGCTCAGGTTATAGTTTACCCTAAACCCTAAGCCGTACTCGTGGGAAAGTCTGGTGTCTCCTTGCATCGATGTCCTTGTGAAATATCTGCCAACAGTTGCTGTGAGCACGGGGTTTCGCATCAAGGTTTGCACGTATTTTAAACAAATGTGCCATGACTTTCCTCTTAGATGCCGAGGGATAGACAGGTTGGACACGTTTGTCTCCTCCCGAACGTTCGTTGGTCGGGTCCCTTAAATCCAACCCAAGCTGTGTTTGCAAAAAGCTGGACATTCCGCCCTGGAATCCAGTGCTCAAGCGTTTAAGCTCTCTTTCTGGTATACTTGGCATCTTAAAGCAATACCTTTTGATGGGTTGGGTCCGTCAAACAGTGTGACGCTTGAGGTTGGTGAGGGCGTAACCTCTAGGAACCACGCACTCTTCTTTCATCCGAGTATGTCCCGAATGGAATGAGTACATGTCCCTTGACCTTCCACCTACACTCTATATACCCCCAAAAATGACCATATACCCCTATTTAAGGGGTGCAAGGAGGGTCCTGGTCTATAACTCCTTTAACGCCTGCATGCCTGGAGATGCGAGGAGAAAGAGCTTGGTGCCAAGCGATTGTGCTCCATGCCAGCACACGCCTCAGCTTGCAGCCTCTCGGGACTCCCCATAAGCCATAACAACGATCGGAGTATTTTGGGTCTAGATGGGGGTCTTTGTATTTTGAGGAGGCCAATACCCCTAAATGGTACAGGGTCCCGAATATGATTTGAGCTATATCCCTTAATTAAGGGGGTATTGGGCTCCTTGCGTTTATTGAGGAATATATTCAGGAGTGTACTAAACTACCAAACAGGACCCTTATGTCCACCTTGCTCCCTTAGAAACCCTAATGTTGCAGAAGCTCGTACGTTAGCTCACCTGACGGAGCGCGTGAGCTCCTTGCCGAGGACCGCTTCACCAACACCATCAATGTGTCCTCAGGACCTGGGCCCTCCACGTGAGTAGTGTTTTATTTGGGGAGACTATGGTACCCAATATAGAGTAAGGGCTATAGAATTTTATATGAGGAATATAATCTTACTAGGTTCAACCATCAAAAAAACGCTACCCACTTCTGGATTCCCCGACCAGCGCCCCCGCCCCCCTAAACTCTGACTACCGCCCCCAGATGGTGCGAAGAATGTACGGCAGCTTCTATAGAAGCGCCCAGTATGACATCAAGACAATGTGAGGACCTTGACCTTTTGGAAAGCCACGTATCCCATCTCTTGAGCCTTGCCTTGCGTTTTGCAGCTTAATGCCGAGGGTCATGGGGACTTAGTAAGTGCGTTAACAATGGGGATAACTGGGGTTATTATCTGGCTTATAGGGGTTGTAAGTATACTTACTAAGTCCCCTTGACCCTCCAAGCAGGAGCCGCGGTCTTTCGACCGACAGTGATTAACCACAGCGCGAACGTGCACGGGGCTGAGGTGTTGCCACGTTCAAGATGACCGGGGGCAAAGTATAATTAAATCGGGAACAGAAAAGAACCTAAGCATAAGCTTTTGGGGGATATCCCTACCTCCCGGGCTTGGTTATAATGGCTCCAAGCAGGACATTAGCAAGCGTCCTGCAAGCAATAGGTTTCTGGCTTTACCGGATAGGCAAGCTGTCCTGAATGATGGGCGATTATAACCCTAAAGCTCGGGAACAGTTACGCAAAGTTACAGTCTGCTGACGATCAATGCAGGTGTTGGGAAGTCTACGGTTTGAGGCTCTTGAGCGTTTTCTTAAAGCTCGAGACTAGGGATCCATGTCTGGAGGTAGGTATGGCCTGAGTCCCAGTTTCTGGGCTATAAGGAGGGAAAAGGCCTACGTCACTACGTCATTGTCATGAAGTACCCTTTTTGGGGTCACAGGCAGCATGTACCCTAAACCCTAAATAACACTTTCCATTGTAGTTTCCATTATCCCAACATGACCCCTAAATAGGAGTTTCCATTTTCTTTTCCATTATCCCTAAACCCTGAACCCCTAAACCCTAATCCCTAAACCCCTAATCCCCAAACCCTAAATAGCAGTTTCGGAGCCCAGGTCTGCTACCACTCGTGACATTGCATCTGCTACACAGGGAGCCCAATACGCCTCAATTAAGGAATAGCAAAGGGGTAAAATAGGGGTCAATTAAGGTTTATATAGGGGTTATACATAGGGGTTATTTACGGGGTATATGGGGAGTATAGCTTAAATCCTATTAGGGACCCTGGTGCCATTTGGGGTATATTCCTTCATTAAGAGGTATTGGGCTTTCTGGGTACTGGGTCATTGTTCGTTTCCTCGCAGCAGATCGGAATTTTCTTGCATCTACAGAAACTTTGTGCGGGTCCCTTTGAAAAAGGCCTTGGCCAACAGCCCAGAAACACAAGCAAACAAATGGAGGGGTTTAGTAGGGTTTGGGGTTTAGGGTTTAGGGTTTAAGGTTTAGGGAGGGCTCTCCCTAAACCCTAAACCCTCTGGCTCTGTGGTGCTGAAGGGGGAGTGCGGAAGAGTATCCTTTGCATATATGCTACAGTAGTTTCCTGTTTCTTTCCATTAGTCCTATACAACCCCAATATGCTATATCGTAGTTTCCATTTTCTGTTACATTAATCCTATACAACCCCATTATCACTATATAACCCCAATATACTGTATAGCAGTTTCCATTTTCTCTTCCAGCAATCAGACGAATAATTCCGTGAGGTAAGTCAGAGTCTGTGAGTCTTAGCATCAGCAGGGCGCATGGCCTGGTAATTAGTGAAGGATTTGAGGGCTTCCTCCAAAAAAGCCGGGCCACGTTTGGGGAGTCCGTTTAAACATCCCTCTAAGGGGTTGTAGGGGTATATAATATGGACCCTACCTCTTGACATCTCATTTTGGGAGATACCTAGTTGGGAGTCTGGCATCCTCCAAGCCGAATCATATTTATTGCTATTATTACAAGTATCATTATTACTGTCATTATCATTTTTACTATTACAAGTACTATTACTTTTGCTACTAGTATTGTTACTACAATGTTTCTTGAAAAGCCAAACAGTCTTGATTTTTGAAGCAGGCAACAGGCATGAGTCACGATCACGGTCTCCTCAAGGGTTCTGGTTGCAGGCCTAAACCTTAAACTGCTTGTACCTCGTGGATGTGCTTCGCCCTTAACCCTAAACCCTAAACCGTAGACCCTAAACCCAGGCATGTCGCAGTCAGATGCCTGAATCCGTATTGCTTCAGGCTGAGTTCTGTAGCTACGTGGTGGCCGCAGTGGGTGGACTTCATGTTCAAGGAGCTGCGGGTAGCTGCGGCAACGTGCGGTGTTAGTGATGAGTTCAGAGATTTCCGGGTTCATTGTCTGAGGACGTCCCATGCACCGATAGCACAGTGAGAGATGAATTTTGGGGTTCGGTGCCCGGCTTCAGCGAATACATCGGACCTTCCAGGGAGTCCTTGAGTGTAAAAGCCCTAACCCCTATCACCAACTGCCATGTGTGGTCATGCATACAACGCCCAATGCCAAAGCCTTGCCGCAGCTGCATTGCTGACGCCCTCAGACTTCGAAGAGGAACAGGAGTTGGAAGCCACTACAACGCATAGTTATTAGATTTGTGTTGCCACTATCAAGAAAGGCGACGAAGCATTAGTGACGTTGACCGCGACTTGCTTGCGGTTCACAAGGAACCATAGTCTGCATACAAAATAAGAAACGACATACAGTGGTGGGGCGAAATAAGAAACGACATACAGTGGTGGTTTCCATGTCTGTTTCCATTCCTAATCATCAACGAGCACGTTGACCATCAAGCTCACCTTTGCTCTCAGATGCTAGCCCAGCAAGTGTACAGTACTTGGCACACAGCATTGGCTTTAGTTTCTCAGGCAGCTTGTGTAGCAGTAGGATGTAAACTGCCTAGGGCTGGAAAGCAAGGTTTGAGGGGTTTAGGACCCCTATGAACTGCAGCCAGAAACCAAATGAACAAAAGGGAACCAAAACGTAGCGCTGATGGTTTGCTGTAGGCCCTTTAACTTGACCCCAACAACATAATACGTGGTGTCAATGGCAGTCCCAACCTGCAAAATTAGGACCCTGTAGCAGTCATATGATAATCGTAGGGTCCTAACTTGAGGGCGTGGGGTTCACAATGTCCTCGTACTAGATGGGGATTTCAGAAACTTCTTGGCATTATCCGGAGTCCTGCGCGGGTCTGGGCACCAGAGGCCCCGAGCCCTGTGAAGCTTTTTGTTCCCAAACCAGAAACCGCGCCAAACCCCCCAAATCTTCATGCTAGAAGCTAAACCCGGCAGTGCTAAATCGCCTCGAAACCCTCGCCTGGACCCTCAAAGTAGGCAACAGGATAGCCCCAAACCCTGAAAATAGCCAAAACACAATTAGTCTACATAACCTCTGGAGGTTTAGGTACATCCCAAGCGCGCGTAGGAAGCTCTCGAGATCCGAGCGGGCAACAATGGGAGCTCCAAGAGGACACAGCTGATGCGCAGGGCCTTACGGCTGTTATACGTTGGTGTAGGGTTTAGAGTCAGGGTTTAGAGGATAGGGCTTATGGGTACCATTTTGGGGTCCCAATAATACGCATTCTAGCATATTAGGGGGCCCCCTATTTTGGGAAACTACCATATAAGTTTCCCAGTTTCGTTCTTTGCTTTTCTGGGGTTATCTCCTGGGCCCTACATAGAGGTTGTCAGGTCCATAGATGAAGGACCATCTGGCATGAGTAAGGCTCCTGGAGCCCCCCGACATAGGGTGCAAAGCCAGGCCATACTTTGATAGATGCGATAGATGCATTAGGTGGACCCCCACCCAGTAATAGTGACTATTATGGGATAATAAGGATTCTATTAGGGTCCTCTTATATTCCTATTATACCACTATTACAGGGTGGGGGGGTCCTCCTAATAGATGCACGTTTATGAAGGCCTTCTGGGATTTAAGAGTGTCATCTAAGTTTGCTGCCTTAAGACGCTCCGGTATATTGCGTACACAATTGTAAGCTGTGGCCGTGTATCATGTCATGGAACTTCAAATGCTTATGCTCATGTATTACTGCGTTGCTGTTAAGGAACTTCAATTAAGGTACTACTGTGGATATGATTAGGCAAGCCCATTATTTACGAAAGTGCCCGTCGTATGACAGAATTAAGTTCCTCGAACCCAGATTATGTAAGGCCGGGGACTAACTAGAAGCACTTTACAGCTGGGTACAGGCCTTCCCTACCACTCCTAGAAGTGACTAGGATCTTACTTATGGGAGTCCTTATGGGAGTGGTTTAGGGTTTAGGGTTTACACTTTAGGGATTAGGGTTTAGAGATTGAATCCGCATGTAAAGGGTATCGACTGATTTTGAAGGGTTGGCAAGCTGACCGCCAGAGATGAGATAGGAGTGCTAGCACATTGTTTGGCATGAACTTTCTTGGTAAACCCTAAGCCCTAAACCCTAACCCCTAAACCCTAATTTGTTGCCGGGGGTTCTTGTGCCATGGGCGTGAAGGCTTCATGCGCGGCGTCGTATTGATGGTAGGGTTTAGGGGTTAAGGTTTAGGATTTATCGTTTAGGGTTTAGGACTCAGGTTTAGGGCTTCGGGTTCAGCGTTTAGAGTTTAGGATTTAGGTTTAGGGCTTTCTGTTTAGGTTTTAGAATTTAGGCTAAGTAGGAGTCCGAACCAGCGTTGAATTTATTCTGGCCGTCTTATTAGGCTGGCAACGCTGTATGTTGCTGTCGCCGTTTGACTGACAGTGCCTGGCATGATCCTATAGTCTTCCGAGCTAAAGAATTACGGGAAAGGGCTCCACGAACAACCCAGAAAGAACTTGGTCGCATGGCTGCGCGGGGGGGGTGGGGGGGGCGAGGAATATGCCCAAATGCTCTTTGCGCTGGTTGTGACAAGGCGGTGCCAAACACCTTCATTAACTCATCTTAGCACCAACCTTATTATCTACCTTTGTTCCTGGGGGTTCGTCCCTAACCTTTGTCTGGCGTGACCCCCCCCCTGCCTTTGTTGCGGCAGTTGCGGACCGTTGCAGCTAAATACAAGATCGACAGAAGCCACCAGACCCAAAGTATCAGGCGGGAGATGTGGTAGCGGCCCTCAAAAGAACCAGTAGTGAGCGCCATCCCAAGCCGCAAGAGTTTTGAGAAGCGAAGCGGCGCGTCACTCAGCCCTTAACTGAAAACATCCACGATGGTATCCCGGTGTCCCGGAATCAAAGGCTCACAAGATCCGATAGTGACGTGGCAATACCTGAACCCCAAAAGTATGTAGAGTAATAGCCTTTTGGGCTGTTGTTTAAGGATTTTGGGGCTATTGTTTCACCTGCTTTGGGGGTCCAGGTAAGCCATTGTCCATGTCATTTTCCAGATTCGCCATTATTGGTATTTTTTGTGGACTTACCAGGTACCAGTTATCAGCAGCCATAACTAGCCGCAGTGACCACGCCAGCAGTGAATGGAAGCTGAAGGATACGGCCGTGCGAGATGCTGTCAACCATCAAGAAGGTGAGCTCCCAAGAGAACTAGGAGTGCCGCAAAGCAGAAGAGCTAGGGTCCAAACTCCTTACAGCGGGGTTATATAGGGGAGCAATATTGGGTATATTAAGGGAGATACTAGGAGTTTAGACTATTGCCCATAAGGTTTCCAAGGTTCAAGTGCTTAAGGGCTGACGCCTAGGGTTTCTCAACGTCAGGGCTCCTGTCATTCCTCGTCTATCTGCTGCGTGAACTTAGCCCTACACCCCAAACGCTAAACCCCTAAAGCCTAAACCTCTAAACCCTGACCCTAAACGCCTAAACCCTTAACCCCTAACCCGAAACTCCTAAACCCCTAAACCCCTAAACCCCTAAACCCCTAAACCCCTAAACCCCTGAACCCTAAACCCCTAAGCCACTAAACCCCTAACCCCCTAAACCCTAAACCCCTAAACGCCAAACCACTGCGTGAACTCAGCAAGCTTTGGCTCGTGCCGTTGGTCGAGTGCATTGCCTGGAAGAAACCATAGAGCCCGATACCGCTACTAAAGGAATATACCCTACATGGTACCCCTTAAGTAAGGAATAAACAGGGATAATGGAAAACAACATGGAATCTACTACTTAGGGTTTAGGATTTAGGGAGAAAATGGAATCTACTATTTTGGCTTAAGGAACTTAGGGGATTTAGTGTCCCCTTAATTAAGGAATATACCAAGGAATCCATAGGGATTCTGTAAGGGTTATACAGGGATTATTTGGGGTTACATAGGAATTAAATTAGAGGAATATACACTACATGGTACTAGGGTCCCTAATATGATTTAAGCTATATTCCTTAATTAAGGGGTTTTGGGCTCCCTGAGAAGAGGATCTTGATGGGGGGCTTTGTCAAAGATCAGCTCGGAACAGCTGATCTATGCTCAATTTCTTCTAAGCTATGGGGATGCCTGCAAGCTGCGGGATGTTTTGGGGACAGCTTCGAAGGCAAAAGGGGATTCAGAAAAACAGGCCCGACACAGGAGTCGTGCATCTTCCTATGGATTATTCACCCAGTCCCAAGGCGTGATCCCCAAATCCTAGAGGCCCCTGAGCCCTCGAAAATATGGAAGTCTGACTCACCACCGATATTGTTCCCGTACAGTCCTTACAACACAATGATTAAAGTGTAGTATACCCCAAAACACTACTCAACCCTAAACCCTGAACCTCACAACCCCCAAACCCAAAACACGTTTCTACTTGTTTGTAGGAACTTCTTTAAAACCCTAAAACCTAAACCCCTCAACTCCCTAAATAGTAGTTTCCATTTTCTTGTCCATTGTCCCAATATAACCCCAATATATACCCTATATCATCCCTATAAAACGCCTATAGAATCCCTATAACCCCTTGTAGTTTCTTTTTTATTTTCCATTCCCAATATAACCCCAATACCCTAAACCCGGAACCGCGTATCCCTATATGACCCCAATAGACTATCCCTGCTATCCCTCCCCTTCCAGAGGCAAAGTATCCGGCCATCACCGAAGAGGAGGAGGTCGGCTCTTCAGCTAGGCTCCAGAAAAGCTAGTACCTTACGGGTCCAAAGACCCAGGGCTTTAGGGCCCAAATACAGAATATAAATGGTTAAAGCTCTGTTGCTCGTAGGGTTTAGGGGGTCGAAGTTTGGGGTTTTCGCTCAAGGTTCTAGCGGCTTTGTGATTTGAGGCTCATCTAGCCGTTGCGCGTAGTTTCTTGGGTTGGGGTTCATGGTTGCTGGTTTGTGGAGTTGAGCGTTTTGGGGTTCAAGGATTGATACAGGTCAGCCTTTGCTAGCAGTTTCCGGAACTGGAAGTGCCACAAAATTACGGATGACAGCGAGGTCCTTGTAGCAGTATTTCTGATTTCAGAAGGTCCCTGTCTTGCGACCTCCCTAGACATCGGCCTCAATGATGGCAATAAAGTCAGTTGGCTCTTTCGATAAAAAAACCCAAAGGGACCACCACACGTTGATGCCTTTCTGGGTCACCAACATCTCAACATGTTGTAAGTGAAAAGTTATTCAGGACCCTGGACAACTAGTCATGACATCTAGCCATGAGATCCTACCCGCGGCATGTTAGAGTTGCTGTGGGGACCAGCAGGAGGATGCAATGTTGGCTACCACATGTGGTGCTCAGGAACAACTGAGTTGGGTTTGAGCGCACTAATAATAACACTAGTAATAGTAATAGTAATAGTAATAGTAATGGTAATGGTAATGGTAGTGGTAATGGTAATAGTAGTAGTAATAGTAATAGTAAGAGTAATAGTAGTAATAAGCCCTTATATCCCTAGTCCCTACTAACCCCCAGTATTGCCGGGGCCCGAATCAAGAGAATCAAATGCCCTGCATCATGGACGGGGCTTGGCAAGGTCCACTGCACTGCAGGGAGCTCTAAGGGTTTAGGGGAGGTCTAATGCCCCCACCCTGTGGCAGCTGGATAATGTTTACAATATGATGAAATAGCCATTTATGTGACTCCTACTATGGACTGTTACGGGTGGGGGCAGTACCCAAGGTATAAGTCGCACGCATCGGGATCCTACCTGCCTACCATACTGGGTCGTGACCAAGCGGTACTAGTTTATGCGCAAGTTTTCACCACACCATGAGAGCTATTGTCTAAACTCCCTAAAGGGGGGGGGGTACTAGGAGAATTGTTTTTGGGGGTATAGGGGGTATGAAGGGGGATACTAGGGCTTAGACTATGGTTCATAGGAAAGCGTGGAGATATGGTAGTGATAACAGGGATAGTCAACATTCAAAACCAACGTGGAACCTGAACGAAAAGGTCCCTTGCAGACTATTGCCGTCCTGGCAAGAGGAGGCTCTATGGGGTTCCATGTTAGTTTCTGCGCGGTCAACTCTTTGTGCCCCAAACCCTAAACTCTCAACCGAGTGAAACCTTTGAAGCCAGAGAGCCTCGAGGCCATCTCGGTGCCACTCCAGTGCCTATGCCTGGCAATCTTCGATGCGATCCTTGTCCACATGTTGCAGGCAGGTCCCTCAATTACGCGGGTCACAGATTGAAAGCAGCGCCATTTTCCGTAGTCTCCCTACGAATTATTTGTATTTGTTGTTACCGTAAAACCCTCAGGAATTATTAAAGACCATCTTCTTTATAGGTCTACGGAGACTAAACTTTTCTGGAGCCTGTTCTCCCCAAATAGTCATGACGGCTAGGTTTGTGTTGTATTCTCCCTAGGGAGCCCAATACCCCTTAATGAAGGAATATAGCTCAAATCATATTAGGGACCCTACTACCATGTAGGGTATATTCCTTAATCAAGGCGTATTGGCCATGTGGCCTCTGCCCTTGGCCCCGTGCTTTTTCGGGTCAGTAGCAGCTCAGTTGTTCCAAGCTCGAGCACGGGGATGTGTGCTCTATGTTTCCCTGGGGCTCCATGTCTATAGATATAATATAAGTATGCGAATACTACCAACAATGGAGAATCAAATGAAAGAGAAAATGGAACATGAAGTGGAACCTGGGGATACGAAGGGGCTATATAGGGATCCGAGTATACAAATAATACCTGCATTGGGCCCCAGTGTCTATAAATAGTACCTACATTGGGCTATTTGGAGCCCCAGGGTTTGTGATGAGGTTGTGCCTGCGCTTGATGGCCGTGATTCAGACGCGGTGGAGATACCTACTGAATTACAATACTTCCGCTGCCAACCCCAACCAATTTTTGCCACATGTCTCATCGAAAGTCTCAGCTAAATGCTGGTTAGTAGTGAATGGAGGAAAGGATCCTTGCAGCGGTCCCTATATACTTCTCCAATTTTCCCTATACCCTACACCCGGAACTGCTCTAGTAGCTTCCGTGTTCATGTCGAGTCCATACTAGCCACCAAGTCAGAACCGGACAGCTCCCAGGTGCTTTCCCCAAATGGCCACTGGCTGCGGATAAAGGAGTCCATCTGCAACGTCCGGTGCTTTGAAGTTTTAGGAGCTTCTGACGGTCATATAGAAGAGCACTTTTTGGGAGCTTAAGGGTTGCTGGCTTGAGGTTTTTTAGCGTAAGAGGCTTTGGAAAAAGCATTGTATTCTTAGATGTATGTGGCCTCTGCAGGGCAATATAGAAAGTACAAAGACATTCACGTACGCACAAACAGAAACCCTCATTACAATGGATACTCCAAGATCTCCTCATGATTCCGATGTGGGGTTTCCAACAGTTAGGGTTCCCTTCTTGGTGGTCCTTAGTATAAGGAATATAGTATGCTGGAGTCTAGGTGGGGGCCTCCTGTCTCGGCAGCCACTGAACTGCAGGCTCTCGTTTGCAAGACCGTATGGGGACTCTGGCATGTGAAGGTGGGTCACAAGTGCTCTGCATGTAGCAATCTCAACAATTCTTTCTTCAGTGTTCAGAAGCACCGCCAAACCCTGCACCAGCTACTGGTGTACCTGGCAAGATAATTCATGCTTTGGCCCTCGCAAACATGTGTGCCTTCCAATTGTTTTTGCATCTCCTGCAGAAGCAATTGTTACCTGGAGGGCTGCGTAGCGTACGCTTGTGAAAAGCAATGCAAGCAGAGGTAGAGTCCAAATGAAGAGCTGGGTGCATTTATTATAGGGGCCTGGATGCTTGTCAAGATGATTGTTCCCCATTCCTTGTAATTCTAAGTTTGATACAGGGCACCTCAAATAGACCTCAAGATGAAATCGGTATTTTTTAAGGCTGCCGGTCTACGCATACATTTTGTTGTATAGGTTCACCGCAACTTCTTGCATCTGAAGCTCGGCCTAAACCAAAACCAGAAACCCTGAATCCTAGCCCCCGCAACCTTCTCACCCCTCAACCCATAAACCCTCAACCACAAAAAAGCCTGAACGCATCTTAACGCTTGAAACCCTGAGCCTTAACCCTGTAAACCATAGCCCTGAACCCTAAGCCCTAAAACCCTAAACCCCCAAACCCAAAGCCCTGAACAGTAGTTTCCATTTTCTTGTCCATTATCCCTATAAACCCCGTATAGAACCCTTTAAAGGACCCCTAATTTTGGGAACCCCCTCAACCCCACAAGACCCCGAGTTCAAGGCGACCTTCCGCCAGAAGAACGCCATCACCACTAGAATAATTCAGAGCTACAGCGCGTAGCTCAGCCAGGGTTAGGCTTTCAGGTGGTTTAGGGTTTAGGGTTTAGGGCAAACCCTAAACCCTAAACCCAGGGTAGATTGAGGCTCCTGAAGTCGAAGGCTAGGACCTAGGACCTAGGGCTTGGGAATCTTGACCTGAAGGGCTTGCGGGGTTGAGCACCCTCCAGGGTCGAAGCCGGCCAAAGTTACTTTAGCTTGAAGCCCCCCTGGCTGTTAAAACAAAGATCTCTCCAAACATATGGTCAGGCTGGGGCTTGGGGATTTTATCAAAGGCTGGATGTCGGTCGGCCTCGTCAGCACGCGATCTGCAAAGACATTGTGCCAAATCTTTAGTTTGCGCATGTTTTCAAGAAAAGTCACGATGATGTCCAAGAGCTTTTGATTATGCAAAAGAGCCTGCCTCTCGGCAACGCAATGGGGTAGCCTCAGGCACGAATAGCATGGCGCTTCCGAAAAATGATTATTTCGATGACGCCAAACAGGGGCCTGGCCTTATAGTGCCGCTAACATCCCGAATATCACGAACATCCTTCGGGTGGCCCAGCATGGTTTAAACTCCGAACTCTACACATTGCCTGCCTCCCTCTCCCTGGTGCTTCGCGATGATGCTTAGCAGTGTTTGTTGGGGTTCTAGGGGTTAGTTTGGGGGGATTAGATGGGGACTACTATAGGGATCGATTCCTTCATCCCCTGCTAAGCACTAAGCAGCTTCTTGATGCTGATCCGCCATCTGAACCTCTAAGATCTGTCAGTCACCCCTGCACACGACTTGGGTAGTAGTTTGATCATGGGTCAGCGTGCAGTCGGGCACCATGCTGCGCAAGATATAGTGGGATCATATCCTCTGTTTAGCTGTAGTATTCTAGTTCCCAGAGAGGAATCAAGCCCTTCCTTTTGGGGCTCTTCTACCCTTTTTTTTGCATGGGCTCGTTCCGAAAGACATCCCTGGTTGTTTTTATTGGGAATGAAGCACCGGAATTTAAGGACGCTTGCTGGGCTCTTCAGTAGGGATCCATTCGAAAGCGCCCCTTCCACCCTTCCACGCTTCCCCCCCCGTTGAACGTCGCAGCCTAAGATAAGTCAGGATTTCAAAGCTCCCTGGATACTCAACCTGAAGCGTTGCCAAGGCGAATGTGCTGTGATATGCCTCCAGGAAGCATCGGTGACGCCCTAAGCAGAGATGTTGGATATGCATTGTTGTATTATCGGTGCTTCACAAAGACCTGGGGAGCCAATCCCGGGAATCAACTCTAACTAATCCTTTGAAGGAATATTTGTAGCTAAATTCACTCCGCCACTACCCCTTTAGCGGAAGTCAGTTGACTGTGTCCAGGGTTCATTAGGAACATTGGTGAGCGCGCACATGGGGTGTCTATTCGTGTTCGGGCCCGCCATATTCATAAATCCTGCTTTCTGAACTTCAAATGTCCAACTACCGTTCAATCGAGACGCAAACAATGCAGGATGGCGGTCTCGGAGTCAGGGTCACTTAGGGCTTAAACTTCAGGGTCCATGTTGGTTTGTTTTATAAGGCTTGTAGGGGCTGCAAAATTTTGATGTAGAGTCCAGGAATTCTGGGCTCCGGGACTTAGCCGTAGCCAAGGCCGGGTGATCCCCAAAACGACGAATCCAGCCGCACCCGCCGCCCTTGACCTCAGTCGAAGCCGCTCCAAGAGCTTCGATCATCCGTCATGAATATCCTCAACCCCTAAGCCCGCGTTTTCTTGTTTCGAGTGCTGTGACAGTGTTTACCATCATGGCTCTACGGGAATACAACTCCTGTGCCAAAGCCACTGGACCAACAAATCTTGCTTCCTGCCCTAAGCCCCATATCCCCCTGCTGCCCCCTCAAGCTTCTAAACCCTGCCTCGCTAAACCCTGAGAAGCTTACGTTCAATAAACCCTGAGCCCTACCCTAAACTCCAGACCCTGAACCCAATTCCTAGACTCATCCTAGACCCCAAATCCTAAACCCTAAACCCCAAGCCCTAAACCCCAAACCCTAAACCCTAAACTGCAAACCTTGCAAAACGGAGCATGTTTTTCAGGCAGCCTATTTGCATAGCTTGCGGCTTAGCAGTCTGGCCAAGCCCCTGTGCAGCAAGGTATGGGCAGTCTTGAGGTTTAGGGTTGAGGGTTGAGGGTTTAAGGTTAAGGGTTTAGGCTTTGGGGTTTGGGTTTCAGACATAGGGTTTGGGGTTTAGGGTGTAGGGCTTAGGGTTTAGGGTTCCCTAAGGGTGCATGTACCCAAGACCTCGGTACTTGTGATGTGGGCACTTCTAATTGCAGAACTGGATTTGGAGAAGTGTGCGATTTCTGCGTACTTGGACCCTCAGGGTTACTTGTCTCTGGGTAGTGCTGGTATGCGTCCTACTATTGATAATCTTGCTGAGGGAACCCTGAGAATAATCCTTTCGCCATTCTCAACGGAATCTCCTGATAGATACCTCACAGCCTTAAACCAGTATCACCCTTGTTATAGGGGCTCCCAAAAAAGTACTGGTCATGTGCATCTGCCCCAACATCCCTGGAGGGCTATCAAAGGTATCTCCACTTCGTGAAGCCCCCCCCCCCACATGTTGATGTTTACGAGGTCCCGGAGGCTGAAGGTCTGTTGCTTGTTTCAGTTGTAAGGCTTGGGGATTTGGGTGAAGGACTTAGGGGTTGGGATTTAGGGGTTGGGACTTGTGGTTTGGAAGGGAGAGTGTTGAAAGGTCGTTTGTGTTGTTGGGCAAGGGTCTGGTTGTCTTATTCACATCCGCGGGGCAGCACTAGTTTGCAGTTCCGGTAGCTTCTCCTGCCCCGAAATTGGTTGAAGTGGCAAGCTGCGCCGAGGACGCATCACATTGTGATTCCAGACAAGGCGCCTCGTCGATCAGATCCTGTTGCGCATAAGCTTCAGATTTGTGATGTCTTCCCTAGACCTAGAAGCGCGGTACTATTTTTGTGTCCTAGCTGTCTTAGCTACCCCACCCTTGAACCAACCCGAGTGCACAACGCAGTGTAAATTGCCAGAAGCCAGCCATTGCACTTGAGGATCTATGGACACAATTGTCTGCTCCGGGTCTTAATCCTTCAGCTTCTTCATCTTCGTGAACAGCAGAACCCTTTCACTTCTAGGCGCATATATATATATATACATATGCATATATAAGTATTTACATATGTATATATGTAAGAGGATGCTTAATCTTATAAATGCACATAAGCTTAGTTGAGCCGGCGTGGGCTTTAACCAAGACGATTTCGAGCTCTCAGGTTAGAAATTGGCTTCCATGGGCCTAAGCTTCTGTCAAGGTAGCTTCCCGAATACGCCACAGGCGAAGAGAATTTTCTGACAACGTCCTTTTCAGTAAGCCCGGCAGGAAAATGATAAGTAGACAAGCTTACAGGCTTCCCTGTAGACATTCCTGGTACAGACAGGCAGGATTGTGCCATGAGGGCTGAGAGTGATCCGCAGCCCAAGGGGCCCTGTCCAGATCTGCTTCTAAGGCAGCGCATAGGCTTTAAGCAGATTCTTGCCCAAGACATCGAACACCATATAGACACTTTAGCTTAGGGAAGGGTACATGGCAATACTTAGGCAGCTTCTGTAGCATGGAAGCATGACAGCAACGCAGCAGCAGTCCCAGTGGTACAGCCACTAAAGCCCTTCTCTACAAGTAGGCAGTATACGGGGCATATGGGGAGGACATCCTGGTTGTCCCGATTTTGCTTGTTGAGGGAAAGTGCCGGGCTTCAAGAGCTTGAAGCTGAGGTGGATGGCCAACGGGATCAGAATTCGGCCTTGCTGCTCAGTGCGGCGCTTGGCCTTCATTCGACCCGAAAGTTTGTAGGGTCATAATATATAGCGGCTGTACAGGATGTGATATTGAACAGGCCTCTGCTAGCGGAGGGCTGTTAGAATCCGCGTAACCGGTTCTGGAACAGTGTCTAGCTAGAGCATGCCACCTGTCCTATTCCTGCAGATATCAACAGCCCCTGCCACCAGAGTTGGGCTACTTTGATGAACATAAAGTAGGGGTTGGGCAAGCTGCATTTTGATTGGCAGATTTCAATTTTCAGAACCTCATCACCAGCTTATCTGGATGTCTGTCCAGCCACTACTAGATGAGCCACCCACAACCACAAAACCAAAGCCCCAACACCACAAAATTCCATGCCTTAGGCCTGGAACCTGACCCTTCACCAACTGTACCCCTATGATCCCAAATCCCTCCCGCTCCCTCAGGAGCAATGCTCCAGGGGACACTCCCCGAAACCCACAGCCCTTCCTCCGAGTGATGTTTCAGAGACGCTGAAGCACAGCCAGGACTCGCACCGTCTCCTCAGCTTACCCGGATAATCCAAGACGTGAAGTTCCAGAGCTCTGCCTGCTATCATCAAAGGGATGCGGCTGACAAACGGGTGGCAAGCCCTAGGGTTCAAACATATCTGCTTGCACAGAAAAGGTGCGTGAGGAGTGTTTAAAAACCAGATGATAACAAGCTCTCTCCCTTGTGTTTGACAGCTATTCCCTGCATCCTGCTCACCATACACCCTAACCTTTTAGGGTTAAGGCTTTAGGATCTCGGGGTTTAGGATTCAGGGTTTAGGGTTTAGGGTGCTTACCTTGTGATAGATGACGAAAAATTCTGCCTCCGCACCAGGCCGTGTCGCCTTCCCCCAAGGCTCCGAGAAGGAGCGGGGTTTAGGGCTTAGGTTTATAGATTTAGGGTTTAGGGTTTAGGGATCTTATCATGCAAGTTCACCCAATAGGCCAAAATTAGGGGTACCTTCCAAGGGGCCCATAGGGGTTGCATAGGGGTATTAAGGGCTTAAGTTTCCCAAAATTAGGGGTCCCATAATGGGAGTCCCTATAATAAGGACTCTAGTATTTTGGGGTCTAGATTGGGGTCCTCCTGTTTTGGGAAACCGCTAAAGCACACCCAAATCATGTTACCTACTGGTGGAGCATTTTCACTTGGAACGTTGGTACTTCTGTCCTCCTGCAATCTTCGCAAAGATCAGAAGCTTGGCGGCCAAGGAAGTCGGACCATATGAGCTACGGACTAACTTTAGGTTGGGGGGGGACCTATAGGGGACTGTATAGGGTTTCGGGGGGACCTATTGAATATTACAAATTTAGTCGAGGGCTCATATAGCGCAGGTATTTTGGAGAGCTACTCTGCCAGCTGCCCCATGCTTCTGCCTAAGGACTACATACTTACTTCAGTCAGTCCAAAGTTAGGAGAATAATTGCCAGGACACTGTTTATCCATTCGTTGGGGTAAATCACGACTTGCTCCTTTATGAACGTTCACACGAATCATAGCTAGGTAGACAGCGCAGCTGGATGCGACTTGCCTGTCAGGAGATCACAGATGATGCGGTGGCCGCAGTTCAGGGTAGCAACCAAGTGGAGGCCGGGTTTTGACAAGCTGGCTGAAAGCTTGACTCTGGTCTCCTTGCGAATTAATTTTCAATATGATACATAACTAAGGAATTGCGTTTTAAGAAGTATTGTAGCTCTAATAGGACTACAGTTGAAGGAGTTGCGAGATAAGGCTTCTTTGTCTCACATGCTAGGTGCATGCAAAGAATCCCGACAAGCCCCCCTTGCCGGACTGTCCTGGGGACAGATACACAGCGTTGCGCTTGCAATCTTGCACGCTGACCGGCAAGAAGACAGAAGCAACCCTGGAATTTCGCAACTCAATCCCCCCAGACGGTATTATGAGTTCTGAAGCACGAGCATGTGATGTTGTCCTGGCACCTCTTCACTAATTGCAATGTGCTTGGTGTCCCAACATCACCTGGTAACACGCTGTGTCTACAGTACCCACCATTCTCCATGATCTTAGCCATGCAAATCTCATTGACATACAAAGGCCCGTTGCGAAACGAGCCCCTCCTGTGCGGAATGCACGTCAAGAAGCTATAGTAATACCATAGTAACAACCATGCATAACCTGTATGTATATATATATATTCATATATATATATATATATCAGATTCTTGTTCCCGGTACCGCATGTCAACAGGTCGGCGATCTCATCGCAGTCCGTGCGACACACAGCTCCGGCCGCCGCTTCGTTGTGGCATCCTTCCATGGGGATACCAATGGCCAGGTTGCCCTTACGAGTTTGCGTGTCGTCTTCATGTGACCTACAGTCTAAAATCCTTCTAGGGGGTCATATAGGGATTATATAGGGGACTACTATCGGGGGTTTTAAGGGGGATGCTAGGAGTTTAGACGCTAGCTCACATCTTGTGTGAGGGGACGGAACAGGGCCGCGAGGATTGCCACCGGCACGGCTAAGTCGTTCAAGACCACTGCGGCCAAAAGAGCCAGGGCATCATGCTAAAAGTGGGATCTGGGGCTATAAGGCCTCGATGCTAGAAAACTTTGGTCGTCCGAGATCTTGCGGGTTCAAGGACAGTGAACTATGCTACACATTATGCTTTCCTTGTCTGCCTTCTGCCGCCTTGAGAAGATGGCTTACACTTGTCCACCCCACTTATGGGGGCAGTAAGTCCGGAAGTGTATGAGATGCAGCCAGGCGACAGCTCCCGTGCTTAAGTCTGGGGCTGAGTGCAGGATTCACGGTCAAGTCCGGAGTTGCCGGGGCAGACTGCACCTACTTGCGGTCACGAAGTTTGTTTGGGGTCCCCACTTTGAGAAACCTTATACTAAACTTTCCTCTGCTTCCTAACCTGAGCTAATCCGGGATCCAGAGCATATTCTATGGGTTTCTAAAACAGGGAGTCAAGGTCATGCGCTTTGGGGGTTCAGCTGTTGGACTGCAGATTTAGGTTCAGGCAGTGGCTGGCATGTAGGGGATGAATGCTGGCGGACTTGCAAAGAAAACTGTGTTTTCAGCTGCGGTGGTGTCCGATCCTCTAGAACAAGGAAGGGAGTACCCAAACCTACCAGCTAGACAAATTAGTCGCAGTGCTCTTCTCAGCCGGGACGGCTTTTGACAGAATTCCATTGGACTTGGATTCTTTGGGGCTTCTATCTGCAGCTAGCGGCTGAGAGCTTCAGTGTTTACGACACGTTGAATCACAGCCAAGTATGTCCAAAGTCTGTACAAAGACTGGGTCGCTCTCGAGGAACTTAAATTAAGTTACCATGGGTGTAGTTATATATATATATATACCTATATTCCTATCAAATAGTAGGGTTTCCAATCTAAGTTTCTTACCAGCAACCCAGAAGAGTGCACATGGATGGTTCACGCCTGTTCAGAGTCTTGCCCACGAACGACTGCATCCCGAATTGCGAAGCCGCGGCTGCACGTATTGTAAGTTTGGTATCCTCTTGGACCCTCGATTTCGGAGACACCCCCACGTCAACAGACTGCGGAGGCACCACAGAATTACAAACTTGCAAAACTGGATTCCGGCATAACTCTATATTCATACAGATGCAGACCATTCTAGAAAGTTTCAACACTACAATCTTCTCATCAGGGCTCTGACGCGAGTCTTGTCGGGAGACGTGCTGCTGCTTGGCATCGACGCCGCCTGGCATTTAATCCTTTCAGCCCGACAGACAACTAATAAAGAGACCAGAACTGCCTGGTGGTTGGTAGGGCATGACGGAGTGGAGCCTGTTGCAACCCCAATATGATCCTGTATAAGATGCCCTATGGTCCATGGTCTGGGGCAATCATGCAGTACGAGAGAAGGGGTAACTACCAGCGTTTTGTTGGGCATTGTTTCGTCCTTGGGCCCTTGGTTCTCAAACGTGTGAAGTGACACAGGACGCTTGGGCTGAACATAGAAAACTGACATGTTGGACGCCCGCGCTTTTGCGAAGATAATACAGTCACAGCCCTGCAGTTCACTGACGCACGCGAAAAAACAACAGTGTGAAGCTCGGCATGATTCAATCCTCCAAGGCGAGACCCAAAGTCCAAAACAAAGAACCACAGAACACTGACATCCTACAAGCGCGTCCTGCAACCGAGCCATGATCCAATCCGTCTAGCCGTGATCTCGTGCTGTGCATTCACAAGACAGCTAGTTCTTATGTGACCATGCTTTATTGTCGTTGCATTCAGTTGCACACAGGAAAACGGATGATAGCAGGATTCTGAACAGGTTAAATTCAAGCATGAAGCCAACACATATTCCACCCCCAGCGGCTTGAACATTTCTGGTCCTCATGTCTAAGCAATTACAGGTCTTGCCGTAGATGCAGAACCTTAGCTGCAGTACGTCGACACAAGTCAACCCCCATTCGCTGCGCACATCCTGAAACGAGCCTTGCTCCAAAGCTCTGTTAAATCCTGCAGCTTGTCAGCTACATCTAGGAATCACCGCCTTCTCGCTACATATCATCCATTCCACACACAAGGATGTCGCGAACATAAACCTCTTCAACTCGTGTCACGCTGCCTGCAGCGAACGAGGCCAACACTTACCTCAAAGGCAGCTCAACGCTTTACGGCGTTCAGGCCGTCGTCCGGGCAGTTGAAGAGGTTTCAAAACACGTGTAGGGGTCAATAGACCGCGTGGTTTTGGATGCGAGTGTGGCAATCAGATGCGACGCTGACAAGGATGTAGTCTCGGACAACCTTGAAGTGGGTTTATTGACTTTGTGAAGCTCAGGCATCAGATGAAGGCTAAGGCAAACTAGTTTTTTGCTCAGTGCTGCTCTGAGACTTATACGCTCTCTGCCAGGGCTGTTGGAGGCAGGATTCCTATCCCAATGCACCTTTGAAGCTTGCAAAGGCAGGAAGGTAGAGGCCCCCAAAAAATGTGCAGCAAGGCTACGGACATGTTGAAAGACCTTGTACTTCACTCAAGCAGGCGCCCGCTCCTGACTGAAACTTGCTGCAGGGATGTTGGAGGTCGGGCAAAGTTTGATCGCCAAAGATCTGATTCTCAACCATATACCACTTCCTAGCCATACGACAACAGCGTTTTCCTTCAAACGACGCGCTAAAGCCCGAAGCTGTGTACCAGGACCCGAAAAGCCTGCAGGAACCGACAAACCAAAGAGTCCCACAAGTCCAAAAGGCCTGAACCGAATCTCAAGCATGAATGCACCATGGCGCGGACCTGTTCAGCCACCTCCTTACATTCCAGGACTTCCTGGAGGAGTGCCGAGGTGGGGTCTCCAGCGTTTGGGCCCAGGGTCGGGGGTAGAAGATGGAGGGCTTTTCTGAGTTGAAAGGTTGTGGGGAATTTGCAGGTTGGCTTTTTCTGCTCTTCTCAAAGATGCAGCAGAGTGAATGGGATTCTTGTGGGTTGGGATCGGCCCTGCGCTGAGCATGGACTGTGCACGAGGCATCCATTCCCGGCAGTCTGAAACTTTGAACTTGTACGCCCTATAAAACCTGCCCACACCGGCACCTCATCCTAGTCTCCATGTACGTGCGTGTGGGGCCGGAAAACACGGCTGGTGTTGGGGCATGTGAAGCCTTCAGCCGCCAGCGTGCCCTTGAGCTCTTTTCGATGGCAGGCGCCGGTTTAGCGAGCAGCTGGCCTGAGGACCGGATCTTGGAGCTTACCCAGACCCTCTTACGTAGTTCCTTTTCGGGTAATATATTATCATCCCCTACCAAAAAGCCATAGCAGACCCAAAAGGCAACGACATAGAAGCCCTTGGGTATACCTGGAGACCCCAGTGTATCAAATTGTTCGTTCTCTTGTTCTGCAAGGCTTCTCATGAGGATCCCCAAAGATGCTGCACTGGATTCAGAGTTTGAATATATCCTTAGACCCGAAGTTGTTTTCAAGTGGCCAGCTTTGGGATTAGAAGCACAAAGCAAGGCAACTAGCTGCACCCAGGGTCAATAATCGCGTTTCAGATGACGGTTGGGTTGGGAGCTCGTGGAGTTGGTTCAACCAGCGTTTATGTATGATAGGGTCAGTGGCGTGCGAATCAACTGTTGACTCTTTTGGGCCTGGGATGAGAGTGCCCGTTCCGGTCTGCTAGGTTTGACAGTGTTTGCTGCACGGATGTTGAAAGTGTGGGCAAGAAGGATTGGGGGTGTCTGGGCTTTCGTTCATAGTTGCCATGTTGAGGGGCCACGTTACTTTTGGTCTCTAAGAATGTTCTTTCGATTGCGTGGGTGTTGCGAGAGTTCACCTTTACCCATGGGTCTCTGCTGCCCACAAAGCTCATCCAAGCATTGGAGAGAAGCTGTGCTGACCCGTTCTGGGCTGGTGCAGTTTGGGGATTGCAGGGAGTAGAGCCCATCAAATCTAGGCTTGCTTTCTCACAAATAGTACGACGTGCTGCTTGAGACTTCCGATCTTTGCAGATACATAGAATTACAACGTGCTGCTGGAGACCTTTGATCGGCGCAGATGATTTCTACGGTGCTAGTAGGAACTAAGTGGAGTCACCCCACATAGTGGAAGTTCCATGGTTCGCCATGGTAAGTTCCCCAAGTGTAGGCCAGGATCTTGTGCCCCACTAGGCACCATACTCATTCCTAGCTGTAGCCCAGCACGATGAAATGTGCCAGGGTGCGGACATGGCCAAGTGCCTGACCACGTGCAACGCGCGAACGCTGCTCGTCTGCAGGATGGTCCTCACTTGATCTTTGGGTGCGTGAATTTAATCGAGCTTCTGTAATCCTCAAATGCGTACTACGTCATATAACAATCAAACACCTTTGAAGAAAAGTCGCCGAAGACCGTTGCCCCTGTTGCATTGAAGATTCCGGAATCTTGCAACATAGTTCAACTGGTCATCAATGTCCAGGAGCTTTTTTTGTACATTCATTGGCCCGGGCTTGGAGGATTCGAAGCATTGGAGGATAGACCTGTGCATAGACCAGCCAGCTGGCTTCCCTAGTTGCTTGCTCCACAAAGAATTCAAACCTTGGACCTCCCCCAGGGCCTTAGGCCTTTCTCCCACAGAGAGGAGTATCTGGTAGCTCTGCCCCCCAAATGCAGACCCTATAGCAGTCTTATGATAGCCGCAGGGCCCTTTTTGGATCTTTTGGTAGTTGCGGAGTTTTCCAAATCATTCTCATTCCTATCAGCTCCAGCAAGCAGGTGTATGATCTGTGTACTGCCCAAACAAGCAAATCCAAATATTCTACTTGCCGAAAGAGTATACCTTCAAAACGGAAAGGGTAGCATCCAACCTGTGATTGCTTTCCCATTCCCCATCGTAAGGTTCCTGCAGCCGCAGCTGAACAAGGCAGGTTTTAATGTGCATCCTTTCTTGCCGCATTTAGGGAGTTCAGGGTTACATCTTGCCAGCGAACAATGTCTTTTGATATCGCAGGGTTCCGAAGCGAACCCCTGATGTCTACAAAGCCCTGCACCTTGAAGCACTCGACCCTGTAACCCCTCCTGACTCAAATGACTCCTGTCGGAGGCTTGTCCCAGTGCAAAGAAGCTGGAGATGGGCGACGTGAACCCCAAGGAGACGGAAGTCTCTCATTATTTGGAGTGCAGGGTTTCCTTTCATGTTGAAATGTCCCTTTGACAGCTGGTTAGGGCTGTGGGTCCTTGGATTTGCATTTGCATGTTTCCCGCTATTTCTCGAGGCACAATTAAGGGAAATTTCAGCTCCTTCTGATGACTTGAGGTCTGCGACGCACGCGTACAGGCTTAAATGGATGTGGAGTTGCCAGGTGGCGGGTTGTTGACATTATGTGGACAGTTAGGGGTTGAGGATCCCTAAGCTGATGTACATGGAACTGAGTCAGAGAGGTGCTGCTCACCCGTGTGACTTGTTGCTCTCATTATTGTTCTTTGCAGTTTCTCGCGCAAGAATCCCAAAGTTTGCAGGCATTGAAAGGGTTCAGATTAGGCCCTCGGGTCGGGTAGAATCGATGCTGGGCTCGGTGGGGTTTTGCCACCGGACTAGTAGCGACTGTCAAGGGGCCTTGAGTGATGTTCGCCTTGCAACGCTTGAGCCTGAGGCTTCCATCAAATCCCCGGAGCAGGTGTATTCCTGTCCGTCTGTGCGGAAGCTGCTCTGCAGAAAGTACAAGGAAGTACCGCGGCGTTTGGGCAATCAGAGGCTGCACCAGCTTCTATGCATCCTTGATGCACCGAGGAGAATGCCATTACTTGGGTTCGTTTCGCACAGCTGAAAAGGCAGCTGAGGCATATGACCGCTGCCTGAGGGCGTTGAGTTCAGATCCGATCAGGCTCCAGAGGTGTTTGAACTTCCCCTCAGCCGAAGAGGTGGCCTTTAAGGAATCGCCAGCGCAAGCGCGGCAGCGTGGCATCAGCTTGTCCGGCAATAGCTGTGCAAAAGAGTCGCAAGCCTTTGATCTCTTGCGGCGCGAACTGGACTCGTCTCCGCATAGCGCAAACTATGAGATCTGTCGTTTGTCAGGAGCATCAAGGGCTGACGCGATCTTTCACCTCAGATCGGCAAGTATGGCATGTGGCACCCAGCTGCAGCTCAAGGCGGCAACAAGCAGAGGCCGCTTCGGCCGCTATCATGTTTTCCGAAAAACAGCTGGATACCATGGCATGTTGATTGTTTTCGTGAGTCTTGATCAAAATTGCTTTTGGGCCGTGCCGGGCAGTGATATGCTACTCAATTATCTGTCGCTCACAGTAGGCACTGACAGGGAGAAAGGATGGCGAGCACCGGATATTGCATCCGTTTTGGTCCGGTGTTTTCAGCTTGAAAAAGAGTACCCGCACGTTTCGCCGCAAGAAGCATTGCTACAATGTGCACCGAGCCACAGGACCGAGGCCCTTGCTCACAGAGGCTTTGAGTCCTTGCTGCGCAGTGTTGGCATCAAGTTGGCGCGCCCGGACATACATCAATCTTCAGTTGACTCTGTGCTGGTAGGCTGCCAGGCTCCAATTCGCGTGCAAGAAAAAGCTTGTCGGTTATCAAAGCAGGGTGTGTACCGTGTGCACTTATGCAGACACGCAGGCGCTCTGGGCCGTTCATCGTACGAAGAGGATGACTTTGACATGTTGGCTGCTTCAATTCTTGACCGGGATGAAATCACAGGCGTGTTTTTGATTCCTATGAGTGCACTTGTGGAGCATGGGTTCGTTGCTGACAAACCAAAAACCATGAGATTGTGTCCGCCATGGCTACCTCCTCAGCGGTCAAGCTCTAAGGTAAAGTATGCATGGCAGCAGCAGTTTTTCTTGGATCTGCGCAGTTGGCAGGATCGATCTGAGCTGCCAATGGCTTTGTGCCAACAGTTGTGGATGTTAATCTCGCCAGACAGCAGGCGAAGGTGACGAGTGACGGTCCTTGTAGATGAGCTGTCTTGCATGCACGCGTGGCAGTTCGACAGTTCGTGCGGCCCGGCTTGAAGGAATTTTCGGGTGTGAGAGGAACAGGTCAATTGCAGCGCTGGCAGTCTAGCCTCACAACTGCAACAGTGCCCAGCGTAGTAGAAAGTATTGCGAACCTCACACAGCAATGCCGCTAAATGGGGAGAGGCAAAGCCATGGAGGCAGCAAGGCGCCAACAAGTCTGCTGTTGTGCGAATGTCTGTTGCCATTGGAGGGGTCAAATGAACGTTTCTATACTTATCAAGAAAACCTAACTGGATTCTGTGGGCTTCTCTACTTGGGCCTCCCTTGAAGACAAGGCAATGCTCCTACGGAGCGAACTCAGAAGTTGAAGTGCAAAGGGCAGCAGTGCCAACCTTCAGATATGATTGAGAGTGTATGCTTTTTCGAATTCGCAGCTAACACCGGCCCCAGTAGTTCAACGCACTTTGAGCCTTCAAGCTCGCGCTGCGCCGCCATGCTGCGAATTCACAGCATCTCGGGCAAAGACGTCGCGCAGCTGAGTGCTGAAGAGTTCGATGCTGTGAGACTTGGCATGTCCTTCTTGGACGGGCTGTTTTTCTGTTATCCGGCGCACTGAAATGTTTGATGCCGCCTGAGGTCATAGTATCCCCCAGAAGGATTGACGCATAAGTTCGGGTTCGATAGGTCAGATAAGTATGATATTACACTTCACGAGTATCGTTCACTTCCTATCATCTTGCCGGACTTTGTCGTCCGCTGTTATCCCACAAGCGCGCAAACAAGCATGGCACGGAGCAGAGTGATGAAGAGCTTTCTGAGTAATAGTCACCCTCCGTCTTGAACACGTCACGAAGAAGGGCTCGTGGGTTTGAGTCCATTGCCACGCAGTTGCCACTGACCGGATAAGTTCGTAAGTCATCTGCTTAAATGGGGTTTCCGCAGATACGGGGCTCCTAAATGAACTTACAGTCCTTCTTATTATTGGTATTCCAAAAGAAGGACTCCTCTTGTTGGAAACGCTCCCATACCCTTGGTATGCGGCTTGGGCCGCCCTGTATGCTCGCCACCCCATGGGTTGGGTGTACGTTAACAGCAAATAATACCTGCGGCTCTAAGTCTGTAGATAATGCTTACATTGGGCCCTGAAGTCCATAACTATTACCTATGTTGGGCTCCTTGGAGCCTTGAGGATACTCCTTTCAGTTTCGCTCGGGTGTAATTTCTCGTTTCTCACACTACTTTACATCCACGCTCAGGGCATGACATTAGAAGAGGATCGGTCTTCAGAAGAACTGCGCTTGTTCTTCTCTTCCTTAACAAGGCCCTTCAGCGGGAGGTTTAGAAATCCAGCAAGAGGAAACTCCAAACCCAAATCTCGCACCGCACACCCTAAAGCCATGGAACCCTTATGAACCCAACCTGCCGACTTTAAGGACAGCAGACTCCGACCAGCCCATCGTGGCCTTGAAGCGACATGGCAGTGTTGCAAGGTATGGTGTTTTTGGACACACCCTGAGTGAACACTCTTGCCCAGGGTGCATGGCAGGAGGGCCACATCGGATGTTATCCATCTGCCCAGCACAAGCAAGTTTCTTAGTGAACTCTCGCGCGTTTTTGTATCATACGTCTACCTACATCCCGGTACCTTGATGACCTCACAATCCTTCACAGTGCCAAGGATGATTGCTAATGTCACTATTCTTGAGAGGGTGTTGGACTAGTCTCATAGTCGCCATGTAAGGTCTTCCAGAAATATAGAGCCGATGACACCCCCAGAGCGTTGTAAGAATCCGTTCGGAGCTTTTTTCGTAGCTTTGTATATGCCCGGGCTATGTTGAAATTGTTGGGCCAGCTCCCCAAACCGCTGATCTCCCTGATCCCAAGGCGCCATCTCCATAACAATCTGGGCGGCCCTTCAAGGCTGCTGCCTTGTTTTCGATAGGAAGTCCCGAAGATGTTGGGGCGAGGTTTGAGGGACGTGTATAGGGTCTCGAACTACTCGTTAGCCACGATGACCTGTGCGCCACACTAGCATAGCAGGTGCCATTCTGGAGCTTGACGAGTACTCGTACACATCCTCAGGGGCTGGCCACAAGCGCCATGCTTCAACAGCTGATCTGATTGTTGCGACTTCTCGTACAGAAGGGACAGCAATTTGAAGCTAAAACCTCCAAGACCTCGATCCGGAAGTCCCATGATGTTCTCCCTGGCGTCCCCGAACCCCAAACTCTGCAACCTGGTTCCGAATCCAGATCGCTGAAACTTTCCGTCCTTAATTCCTGCAGGTTTTGCCAGCAACTTCTACTAGGGTCCGAAGTGCTGGAGGATGATTCGGCCTCGCCCTTAACATCTCCGCAGCCGGGGATGAGGATGTGCATTTTTGGGTAGGAAGCCTTTGGGGCTTACGCGGCTTGGTTCAAGGATTCTTGACCTGTGGCATGGCTCAGGGCTTTGTAAAACGTTGGGTGAGAAGCGTGTTGAGCATCTCCTGCGTGAAGTTGTGCTGCAGCTTCTGAGCCATTACTGTAACTAAGTATCAGGTATAGCCCCCTGAACTGTATTCAAACCATGTTGTAGGTGTGGCCACAGTCCTGAAGCCTCTACCTGGCTGTACCTCATGTGTAGCTTCGAGGAATATAGTTCTTCATACGTCATGACACAGTCACATGCCAGCTCAAGAAGGGTGTTGCTTCTGTGTAGCACCAGCAAGAGACAAGCCGGACGGCAGAGAACTTCTCGATGTATCGGAACTTGCCAGAGCTCAGGAACTGGAGCTACCAGCAGACTTGCAGCTCGTCGTGTTGCCGCCACTGGCCCAAACATCGCGCAAACCGAAGCAGGTGTAGTAAGGGATGACTTGCCTAAAGGCTCCTACCTGGTTCCTTATGGGGTTGGTGATGGTCTGTAGGTACGGGCTCTTTGCCGGAAAAGCCTGATGGCGTACTCCTAGTGCATAAAGCTCTATTTCGCCAGCTTTCGGTTTTCCGGAGTTTAGGGTTACGGCTTTAGGGTTTAGGGTTCCGGGCGGAGGGCAGGGCGCTACATGATCCTTCAAAATGTTCTGCAAGAACTGCAAGCCTGAAGCCTCGTAACTGAACTTGGACGTTGGTCTCAAGCCCTAGACCCCTACGTGACCCCCAAAAGTAGGTGAAATACTAGTACCAAACCCACAAAGAAGCCGAAACAAGACATTATTCCCCCTGTCTTGGGGATTGAGGTAGCCCCAAACAGAAAGAGACTTCCCTTATGTATCCCTATACCCCCTAATACCCTTTCAAGTTCAGTCAGGTAAAACTCAACCCTAAACCCTAAACCCTAGCCCAGGTATCGCCCCCCGACTCCGAGGCTCAAGCAAGAGCTTGCATCTTGGTTTTTACTGGGCTTACTATTCTTAGGGTTTAGGGTTTTGAGATTATATGGTTTAGGGTTTTGAGGTTTACGGTTTAGGGCTTAGGGTTTAGGGTTTAGGGGGTTGAACGGTTTAAGGTTTAGGGTGTAAGGTTTACCGTCTAGGGATGTGATCCCCAACAATGGAAAATCAAGCGGAAAAGAAAAATGATGGCAGCTGGGGTCTACACTAGGGGTTGAATTTCTCTGCTCTGATTAGTACGGGATTAAGAAATGGCACATGAAATGGAAGCTACTGTACTGTTGCAGGTTACATGGGGACAAGTATAGGGTCCGTTGCTTCATTTCTGTGAAGCCCAAAGATGGACCGCAAGCTTGAGATCTCACCATATGTGTTCACAGTCTAGGGGACAGTGCAGCTGGTTAGAGGACTGGAAATGAGGGTACCCTCCCTGATGCTTGGCACATATGGGGGTTCCTCTTTGTGTACCCCTATATACTACATTCTCCCCACAAAGGGTTTCAACGGTAGTGACGACAGATTTGCAAACCCAGGAGGATGCCATCACGCAGAACGGAGTTGAACGGCTGGAGGAAATCCTGGGCGACCCGCAGAATCCGCACCTCGGCAGAGCCCTCAAGTCTAAGGACCATAGATACCTTGAATTGTAGGTATTTGGGAAGTCTATGCGGCGGAGGACTCCCAGCTTAAGAACCTTGAGAAAATTCGGGGCGGGGGATTTTGGGAGTCAGCTTCTGGCCTGTATCGATGTTTCAGGATGGAAAAACCTTTACATAAGCTTAACCACGTGGAAGGCAGTCAAAAAGTGTTGCCAACCAAGCCCTCCTTCACGACCAAGACATGCGGCAAAGGTCTAGCACCACTATATCTCTTCACGTAAACCCGTATAAGCTCTCAGCGAGAACGGCTAGGACGCCCTCAGAGTTCCAGGAGGCACCGGGTTTGCATTGGGTCTCCCTATGTTTGGAAAGCCGCCAAATTGGGTGCGAACCAGAAACCCTAAACCCTAAACCGCGGGGTTCAAATGCTGATCCCTCAAAGCCCCCAAGCGCTGAGGGAGTTCCGCCTCCAACATGGCCGCACGGGGCTGGCCGTGGCTGCATCCAAAGGCCTTGCAAGGGTTTCAAGAATTGACGCTGCAAACTTCAGGGGCATGGGTACACAGTTTAGGGTTGAGGGTTTAGGGTTTTGCGGTTAGGGTGTTGGGCTTTCGGATTTTAGGCCTCAAGCCCTAAATCCAAAATCCTAAATCCCAAAATCTAAAACCTGAACCTTCAACCCTAAACCAGTTTACTGGCTTCAGCTCAAAGAGTCGTGTGTATTGAGATTTAGGCCTTTGTGATGCAGTCCGTTTCATCCGGCCAAACCCCAGCAGGAGTCTGATTCGATTCTCCGTTGGACTTCTGCATGCCTATCAGAGACAACTGTTATAGGATAATTGCAACTTTGATGATACTTTGGGGACCTCCCCCCCCCCAAGAGGAGGCTCCTATCGTTGCGGTGGCTATGCTTTGAGGAACATCCTTTTCACCATGCACCAATCATTCACGGTTCAGTTTGCTTCGATTACCCCTAACTAGTGGCCTAGCGGTTAGGACTTAGGACATCGAAGTTGTGCTGCTTCTGCTGCAGCTGCAGCTGATTCTCCTCTTCCTTTGCTCAGTGCTGCTTGTGCGATACTCGAGCTGTACAGCCAAGGCCATCTCGAGTGCTTCTCGCTGCTGCTTGAGGCCGGTGAGACTCCAAGGTTTGGGTTTGCCGGCTGAGGGTGGTTAGTTTAGGTTCTGGTATTTAGCCTGCCTCTGGCTTCAGAGGTTGTGATGCATGTCCAAAGCCATACCAACCAGGCAGGCCGCTGAAGGACTTCATCCTGAAGACGTTTCCATCGCACCTGTAGATCTCAAAGCGGCCCCCAACAGAGGCATTCCGGAGGTCCCAAGCCCGATGACACATTTCTCCCGTCAAGAAATCGAGCGCCTAGAATGGCAGGTCGACATCGCACTCCAGGGGTAAGGGTTTGAAGTTTCAAGTGCTCGTAGAAAGCAAGGATTGTACGGATCCGATGTAGGGATTTGCAGTAAGGCTGCAGGTGTAAGACGTGAGTTTAGGTGAGGAGTTAGTGTGTTTTAGCTTCTGCCGTATTTCCACGGTTAGGCACAGGTTGGTTTGGAGCCTCGTAAGATTCAGCCCCTGCATGGAAAGTTGTGAATTTGAAGATGAAGCTTGTGAGTTGCAAGAGCCTGTAGTGTTTTCTTCGCATCAGCATGTATCTAAAGCGCATGTCACTTTCTATGTGGCACTATACACCCTTAGCGGCTTTGCTACCGAAACCTGTCGAAACGTCCTTGGCAAGCAGGGGAAACCCTGTGACCCACCTACAGAGCCCTCGGAAGCTCATCAACTTTCAGATATTCACATGAGTACACCTCAAGCCCTGCACCTTAACCATGTGTACTATAGTCTAAACTCCTTAAAGGGGGTGATATAGGGGATTATATAGGGAACTACTATAGGGGTTATTAAGGGGGATACTAGGAGTTCAGACAATGGCTCATGTGGCTCGAAGGCGCGCGCCGACTTTGAGAGGGCCGATGACTTTGGCCTGAAGCCGCTACACTTGGCAGCCACAGGGGACCGGCAAAACACAACTTGAAAAGTCCCCATAATCCCTATATTTTAGCTTAATAATGGAGAATCAAATGGAAAAGAAAATGGAAAATGAAATGGAAACTGGGATTATAAGGTAAGGGTGTGCCGGGCTTGGTCCACGGGGAGTATCCATACAGAACATAAGTTGGCCCAGAGGCGATCCTATCCGGTAACTTTGAGGCCCAACTATGTTACATGTGGGTACTTTGAACACGGGTAAGGCGGTTGGGTGTTTACAGTTGTGTTGGATGTGAGGATTGTAGGTGGATCAGGTTGCAAACTTCCAGGCCTTGCTTCGTCTGGAGGCTGATGCAACGAGGTTATTTGATTCAGGGCTCGGGGTTGGGTAGCGGGGTGGTATACCTGTTGGGAGATGTGAAAATTCTCAGGCAGTACGGAAGGTTTGTTGGTACAGGTGCAAAGGGATTGCAGAGGAACCAAAGAGCTGCGAATCCGTCGGGAACTATGGGGTCCTGTGCTGGTTGTCATTAGGAATTCCCTTGTATTTGAAAAGCTGCTTGACGGACACTACTATCCTTGCGAACCCTACCCTAAACCCTAAACCCCAATTCAAAGCCCCCACCAAAGGTTGGTTTTTTGAAAACGTTTCTGCTGCGAGGACCACCGGTCTGTGGCCCGTTTCCTCCTGAGTCTGCGAGCCAACACAGAAGCTCGGGCGGATTTACTTGTTTTGACGGAATATATATATATATATATCAGTTTAATATAGAGTTATATAGGAACAATGGAAAAGAAATTGGAAACTACTATAGGGTTTAGGGTCTAGGGCTAGCAGGGAATGGATTTACTTGTTTTGACCTCAGGGTAGTTACATTTTTGAGGCTCTGGACTAAGCTCAGAGTCTGGATGAAGATTGCATCTTCTTGCGTGTTTAGTACGTAAGCTTGGGCACAGATGAACGGCAAGATTTACCTTGCAAAGCCCTGGATACTGCGCGCCATGGTTTTTCGAACGGAACCAATAGAATCCATCATGGGGATCCCCATTTTTTTGTGCAGTCCCTACACCCTTATGGCCCCCGAAGCTACCTGCCCCCTCTTTTTCATAGCACCTTCCACCTTCATCTCTCTCAGAAAGTGCTTCGACACCCAGCAGAGGAAGTTGCCGACCGGGAGCGTCGCACCCCCATGCATGCAGCTGCTCGGAAAGGACACTGCGCAATGGTCAGCACCTTGCCCTGAGGTTTTGGGGTTGGGATGGGGGGTTATTGTTTATGGCTTGGGCTTCGGGTTTCGGTGTTGAGGGCTCCAGGAATTTGTGCAACCTAGAAGGGGCAGGGTTTAGGACCCAGGATACCTTCCAAAAGCAAAATGCACCCTCAAACGCCACCCTGTTTGGACGGCGTCGTTTCTTGAGAAAGGTCCCTGTGATTCAGTGATTCCATGTGACATGCCGGATGACCATGTGCTGCCCCAAAAGCTACCCTGCAACAACAGGAAGTACGACAGAGCTTTCCGATTCTTGGCAGCGTATCAAATATATTGTCAGGAATCTAGCGTTTTGCGCATGTCCTTGACATGCTGTGCAGAGTGCTGCAAGCTTTACGTTGTTCTTCTATGGGCGTACAGTCGGCGCACAGGGGACAAGCCGAGGTTGGTGCCGCGCGAGAATTGTGACCTTGAGATTCTGTTTTAGCCTATATCACGTCCGATACTTGGAGTTGCGTCAGCACCTTCCCGAAACATGGCCCCAGTAGTGCAATTTCATGACATGTAGGAACAACGAAGTCCTGCTTACCCGAGTCGTTCCCCCCAAGACTTCCATATCTTTGGGGCGCTATCCGTCCTGCATAATGTGGTTGCTTTCAGCAGAAGAGTTCCCCCACGGAATTCCCAAAAGAGCCTTTGCACTCGCAATGGTCCACATCAAATTTCGATCCGTTCAGGCGCACCCCTAAAACCCTAAACCCCCAGACCCCTAAACTCATACACCCTAGACCCCAAAATCCCTAAACCTTTAAGCGCTGCACCCTAAGTCCTAAACCCTGAAACCCTAACCCCCTCAACCCATAAACCTTTTCAGGTGCACTCTGTGCTGCTGGCGCCTGCCACAGTCCGTGTGACGCCGCCGGGGCCACGCCTCTGTACGAGGCCTTCCAAATTTGCCTGGTAGTAATAGTAAGAATAGTACTACTAATAGTAATAGCCAGATGAATCTTAGAAGGGCTTAGTTTTGCAGAAGTGATGGGCACCATGTACCTCATTTTGTCACATGCCTAACGGGGGAAGTTGAGGCTCAAGGTTACATCAGCTTCAGAGGTTAGCTTCCTGATTACAAGTTTGGAGGGATGGGTACTTTCCGCTGTGTTTCTTGCATTCCGTTGTTTAATTGTCTTCGTGCGTCAGGGCTTGGTTATCAGGGATGCTGTGGCCAGAAAGTGCATGATAAACGGCCTAAGAGGCAAGAAAAAAAATAGCTAGACCTGCGACATGCCCATGATAATGGACTTCCAACCCAACAAACTGTATAAATGCTGGTAGATCTGGGTAAACCATCTAACCCCTAATTGTCCTGTGGCCCTTGAAGCCTGAACCCCTATCAACCCTGAACCCCAACCCTGAAAAATCATCAACCCTGAAGCCCAACCCACCAATCCAAAGGCCTCTGCGATGGGTTATGCGGCTGTAATCGAAGTGCTCCTGAGCGTCAGAGCCGACATTGACCAGCAGGTGACTCGTCATGTGGCGCAGGGCGTGCAGAAGGTACAAGGGGTGAGGGTTTGGCTTTAAGGGTTTGAGGTTCGGGTTTGCTTGGTTCGAAGGCTGGATGTTTCATGCGGTTGCTTTCAACACCCTGGGCTCGGCAGTGAGTTCATTACCTGCATGCAGGTTTGAGCCACCCTACAGTCACAGGCCCAACAACCTCCTCATCTCAGTTTTTATGTGAGTACTAATAAGTTTAGACAGCGTTGATCAGGAACGCAGCTGAGCTTATAGATAGGGGAAGAAATCCGTGGGCCATGTATGGATGTATGCCACAATCTGGCTTGAGGATGGCGTTGGGTCGTCCTGCGACCTCGCATGGGTAGTTTTGAAAGTTGAGGATCCGTGATTGTAACCCCCAACTACTGGGCAAGGTAACATGTTGGAGGAAACCCACATGATTCAGAAAGTCTGTCTTTGCTATCCAGACCTGAGTGCAACAACAGCCCAATTTCCAAGGGAGTGCTGCAAAGGCATCATTTGGGTTGATCCTACACCGTGTCACCTACATTCAAGGACGCCGGGTTCCCCTACCCAAGGGCTCCCAGATGGTTACTGTGTGGCTTGTTGTGGATTTCGCTGGGGGAAGACTGTATACCACCCACAAAGGAACGACACAGGAGCTATAGTCTAAACTCCTTCAAGGGGGGTTATATAGGCGATTAGATTGGGGACGATTACAGGGCTTATTAAGGGGGATACTACTGTAGGAGTTTAGATTACAGTACACATGAGGCCCTGGGTAAACCTTGAGCCCTCACCGATGATGAACCTTTAGCCGCTAGCCGCCGAGCTGGGAGTTCATGAAGTTGTGGCGCGGCTCAAACCATAGGAGGACCCCCCACCCTGTAATAGTGGCATTTTAGGAATATAGTAGGATCCGAATATAGTCCTTATTGGTCACTATTACAGCGAGGGGGGGTCCTTCTAAGACAGACTCCTGCAAGTGGCCCCCACGATCCCTTTGTACTCTGTCTAGGTGTATTTGCATGTAGATAAAGACCCCAATGGGCCCCGCATACAAGTAGACTCAATCGACAGCAGTGCTCAGGCTAAAAACGGCCTGTCTCCCCTTCACATTGCGGCAGAACGAGGCAGTTACCTAAAACTTCGCCTACACCAAGGGTTCAAGTGCTCAAGCACATACGTCCCCCAAAGCCTGCGCTGAAATCGCTATTGTTCCAAAATCCCAATTACTCAACTATTGGGTGCATGGACCCTTAGGGCTGCTTCTTATCATGTCGAGTTTCGGGTTTGATAGGTTGATGGGGTTCTTGCAAAAAGGTTACTGGGGTCATACCTGACTAGCACTTTGAATGGACATTATAGCCTGCAACAAATTGCAAGCTTGCTGTCATCCTTTGGAGCACACACATGGTGTTTTCAATCTTGTTTTGTTCAACCAGCAAGAAACAATACCACACTAAAATGTGTTTTGATAGGCTTGCACGGTCATTTAAAAAGAGGATCCATGGGCACGTGGTGCCAGCTACTCTACCGATTGTGCGCGCAGTGCTAGCTCCCGTGAACCAATCGTGCACCAGAACATGCATGACTTGGGTGCTTAGCACAACATGTGCCAACTATAAAGGTTTCGAGAACCATCTACTTGCAAGCTATCCGCTAGCTGCCTCACATTATTGCCTTGTTAGTGAGCCTGGCAAGAGTACTGGTCTAAAGCAAAGAGTACCCGGATTGCCTTCGTAGCCCATTCCATAAAAGCTCAATCGTCGCCGCGGGCTTTGAACAGGTCATTCTCATGCTGCACAGCTGCTGATCCGATCGCTCGCAGACGTAGATCTTCCAAACGCCATGCATGGTACACCTCTTTATGCAGTTACTTGGCTGCACTTGGCGGTGGCTCCTCAACCATAAACCCTGAGTCGAAAGAGTGGTTAACTTGGCAATTAGGGACGGTGAATGCAGAGTGCTCTGTGGACGCGTTCGATGACTTCTGGGCACCCATTTGTTTGTGCAGGATAGTTTTTCCCCTTTAGTGGAACCTTTCACAGGACTTTAATTCTAGCACGGGGTAAAAGCTGCGCAACACTTATGTGCAAAGTTGTCTACTGTAGAAGCCAAATGAATTACCAATACGTTCCCCTTATACTCCCTACTTAACCACAACATAACCCTACTAGCAAGAGGTAGGCCCGGGAGTCCTCTACTTAGATGGGCAGACTTTTTTTGTGTTGTAATGTGTTTCCCTAAGGGTCCAAGTACCTAATAATCATACACTTACCCAAAACCTCTACTGGATTACTATTACCCTAAACCCAAGTACCTAACTATTGGGTACTTGGGCGCGCTGGGTTTTACTAACCTCTCATGTTTGGGGTTTGGGGTTTAGGCGTTTAGCTTTCATTAATTTATCATACGAACACTTGGCCTGTAACAAAACTAATAGGATAAGATTCATTTTGCTGATTCAAAGCAGTCCAAGTAGACAGTATACTCACCAGAACAGCTAAGCACCAAACCTGAGGCCCGTAAATACCTGAACATTTGCAACCACAAGACGCACAAAAAAACACCAAGACCCTACTTGAAGGGTCCTGGGTGAATAATGCGGGTTATTATCTGGGTTGTAGGAGTATGAATATTCAGTATACTCCCCCCCAACTCTCCAAGTAGAACCCCTAAACCCTAAACCCCTAAACGTGTGAACCATGAGGCGGCCTACCGCGGTTTTCCGGCGCTGGTTTCGCAGCTTCTGAGGGCTCGTGCAGACAAAGCCCCGCGGCTGCGGTTAACGCTGGGAATCCACACGAGCTATAGTCTAAACTCCTTCAAGGGGGGTTTTCTAGGGGACAAGTATAGGGCTTACTATGGGGGATACTAGGAGTTTAGAGTATAGCTCACATGGTTTTGGGTTTGAGGGTTGCGGAGTTAGTGGTCGGGGTTTGAGTTTTAGAGTTTTAGAGCTTGAGGGTTAGGATTTAGGGTCGTATTGGGTTGTATGGTGTTTAGGGTTTTGGTTGTAAGGCTTTTGGGTCTATGGAGTTAAGGGTTTAGGGGCTCTTGGGGATATCCCGGTACCCCAGACATATGTAGGGAGTCTACAGATTCATTTCATCAGAAATTCACATTCCGGGTGTTCTTAGTCAGGGTATACTCCCCCTTAAGTAGATACATTATGGTTGTGCCCAAAAACATAATAAGATCTCTATATACCCCATATTCTATCTAACTAAGGGAGATTCTAACCGAAGGACCGAAGGGAGAGGCAAGCAAGATAGAGAAAGAGAGAGCAGACCATATCCAAAGTCTTGTCGGGAGTACGTAGCTAGAATCCACTACCCCCCGAATCTTTAGCTTGTCGAAGACTAGGCCCAAAAAGAGCCCCTACAACGACCATCGCTAAGAGGAGCTTCTATGGGCTTCAAGCAGCCTAGAGGGAGGCTAAGTCTCAACCCTAAACCCAAACCCTACACCCCAAATTTTAAACAAACCCTACACTTTCCCCAAACCCCAAATGCTAAACCCTAAAACCCCCAAACCGTGCGAAAGGACTGCTGCACAACGCATGGACATACGCCTCTCTTCGTGGCATCTGAGCAGGGCCATCTTGAGGCGCAACGTCCAGAAGCCCATGAGCTATAGACAGGCTCCGAAAGAGGGTTACATAGGGGATTGTATAGGGGAGCATTATAGGGCTTACTTAGGGGAGCACTAGGAGATTAGACTATAGCTCACATGGGGCTTCCTCTAGGCTTTGAAGATTTACGTCTTCCCAGACCGGTAACCTGCGGCTTGGAAAGAAATGGCTTCAAAGTTGCCGGATCAGTCCCGTGGTTGTAGGACAAAGCCGGCCCAAAGCCAGCTACTTGCAGGGTCATGGGGACTTAGTAACTGGATCAATAATGGGGATAGCTGGGGGTACTATATGGTTTATAGGGGTTGTAACTATACTTACTACGTCTCCCTGACCCTCCAGGTAGAGTCTAATGAAGTGAGGGTATGCCGCTGAGAGGATTCCTGATCAGGTTGGAGGTGGGTGTTGCTGGTATGGGAGGTCACTAGGGTTTAGGGTTTAGGGCCACCTTCACCCCAAGACCTCAATGTCTAATGCCCCAACTCAAAACTATGCGGCCGGAACAATGCACTTAAAAATGGGCTTCAATTACAAGCCCTTAAATTGCAAGCTCTCCAAGAAAGGCCTGCTCTTTTCGAAGGTGGCCTGATGCACTTCCATGTTAATCCGCGGTTTAGGGTTTAGGGCTTAGGCGTCAAAAGGTTGATGTAGACTGCCATTGACGGAGGAGATCTTGAAACGGTCCCAGCTCAAATACTATATATGAGTCGCAGCTGAATTTACATTATTTAGGGTAGGCAGGAGCCGTCGTGCAAAAGTCCACAAGATCGATAGGGGACGTCCTAACACTAAAGCGATAGGCTCACTTCATCTTGGTTGGGGTTATGACAAAACCGAAGGTAATTGTAGAGCCCAAAACCTGGAGATCAACAAGGGGCGCCTTGATTCAAAAGCCAAAACAAAAGCCAAACAGGCAAATCTGGTGCCCTCTCATATACACGGGCTCCAAAGCACCTTATACCTAGGATTGCATGGGAATCCATGTGGACCCAAAGTGCATACTGTAAGATACGGAACCATCTGGCGAGCGCATTAAACCCAAACCCTCGGATGGAAACCCAAAACAAAATCCAAAACCCTGAGCGGTTTAGGGTTTACGGTGGTTGCCGCAGGTGGTGCGCTGCTTGCTGAATGCTCGCGCTAACGTGAACAAGGCTGCAGCCCACCGTGCGACACCTCTGGACACAGCAACTGAGAAGCCAGGCGTGAAAACTTTGAGTTCAGGGTCTACATTAGGAGGACGCTCTACCCTGTAATACTCATCTTACCTCGACCCCTATACCCTGCTCCTCTTTCAGGATACCTAACTTTATGTCTAGTATTCTATATACAAACACAGATACGCCAAAAAGGGGTAGGGTATAGAAGTCTAGGTAGGCAGGCTGAGAAATCAGCTGTGCATTCTGGAAGCCACAGGCTTCCTTTTGGCGGATGCTTCTGGGGCCGCTGCGGGGGGTCTAAGGGGTTTAGGCGTCGCAATGTCATAAATGTAGTAGGATTGCTTGGTTTAAGCCATACAAGACTCTAGGGTGAAAGTGTTCGATCCACAATTTTTAGTATAAGCTGGGGTCCAAAGCCCCCTCGAGCCCTTCCATGTCGAATTGGAAGAGAGGTGATACTCACGGCTGTGTAGCCCTGCTTATGAGGAGCTTGTAGCATAGGTTGGCGGCACTGACAGACTTTAGGACTTTGGGCAATTTCCAAGTTCTTTCTTAAGAAGCTACAGCATCTTGGGATCTGGTGAGGTTTCGATTTAGATGGCTTCCTACTTATTACAGAAGGTGTCCTGACAACAGTTCTCTTGAGACGGACCAAGTATGTTGTTTCGAGATGAAGAAGTTTTCCCTTCCCTGCAAAGACTTACCTTTGGTTAGTTAGGAATGAAGGAATGGATGCCTACAGTGGTCCCTATATGACCCATTTTAGTGGTTTCCGGTTCATTTTCCATTCCTTCATTCCAGCTAAGCAAAGGTAAGAAGATGGCTACCGGCATGTCTGGATACAAGACCGCTGTGCAGGTGGCAGTTTATCATGACAAAAGCGCACGCCTAGAAACAAGTTGTGCAGGTCCCTAAAAAAGAAGTTCTTTTTTGGCTCCTGAGTTTAGAAATTGGGATTTAAGGAAGCAGCAGTACGTAAGGTACAGTATAGGGCCGCTGTATATGGCTGGTGACTGGAAATAGCACAGAATCTACACCAGTCGGATCACACAACCCGAAGCAAGCTTGTACTTGAAGTTGTTTGGTGTTAACTGGCCTAATTAGTGCTCTAAACGCTGGCCACCTACCCTTGCAAACGTCCAAACAAGAACCTCGCGTGGCTTTTGCATCCACGTCCCTATGCTGCATCCACGGAGTACATGACCGAGCCAGGACAATTGTAGTCCCCCCTAAGTAGATAGAATATGGCTTTGGGTATATTATAGCAAGATCCCCATATACCCCATATTCCATCTACTTAACGGGAAAACCAACCCTATACCCTAACCCCTAAACCCTATACCAGCTAAACCCTAAACCCTATATAGCCCATCTTCTATCTACTTAAGGAGGACTATACCAGTACAATCCCCGGCCACGACTTCCTCCGTAGCTCCGGCTTCGCAGTTTTTGGCGACCAAATTTGGGAATTTCTTTCTCAAAATGAGGGTGCCTGTCAATGGGGGTCCCCATAATAAGGACTATAGTAATTTGGGGTTGATGTTGGGGTTCCCTATTTTGGGGAAACTACCATTTATGGTGCAGCAAAAGAGGACGATGATTATGACAACGCCCAAAATCAAGTGCGTCCACGCCTAGGAAGAGGCATCAGGAGGTTGCTCGCCTTCTTCGCGGTGCTGGTGGCCTACTGGGAGACACGTGGAGCCATATTTGGCAGTTTCCAAAATAAGGGGCCCCAATATGGGAGTTTCCCAAAATTAGGGGTACCATTTCGGGGTCCCCTCAATAAGGATTATAGTATTTTGGGGTCTATATTGGGGTTCCCCTATTTCGGGAAACTACCATATGGGTCCCAATATACTGCAATCTTATATGTGGGACTCCAAAAAAGGGACCCTCGTTTGGGTTTGCATAGGGCTGTGTACGATTTGAGAAAGTGGTGTAAGTAGTCTTTTGCAGCATGTGCTCATTTACCCACCTCTTGATGAGGAGTTTTTGAGATCTCCGCCCGCAAGCCTGCATTGTTTTAAGGCTTGTAGGCTTTCACAGCTGTTAGAAACATTGCATGTGCATGGCTTTATCTTGTAGAGCTTCGGGCTGGGATTTGACATATTTGCCTGATAGCGTTTGGCGGGTTTTTGTGAGTTGCATTCTGGGCTGCCGAATTGGATAACGAGGCTCCACCACTAAGGCGGGAATCCATTATTTCGAGGCTCTGTTGGGGATTCTTCGGCAGTGTCAAGGACTTTCATAAGCCTGTCCCCTCTTCATCCCCATACAACCTTTGGAGGCTTCTTTAATATGATTGACTGGACATCTTCCTTTCTAAGTCTGCTTATAGCAATCCCTCAATCCTAAACCCCTAAATTTCCTGATACACTACTGGACAAGAGCAACGCGTCTAGCAGAGGAATGAGTCTCAACCTGCCTGAACTCAAACCTTCCTCCGTAGACCAAGATGCCAGAACTACTAAAGCCCGCAAAATGTAGAATAAAAGCTTTTGTGGCCCTGCCGTTAATTTGCCCACGTTGGGCTTCAGGAAGCCACAACCTCAAGATTTCTAGGCCTAAGAGCCATTTCGAGTACTGTGAGCAGCCTACGGGGTCCATCCAACAGGTGGGGGATAAGGACTGAACAAGCACTAGAGAAGGTCTGAGACTCAAGAATCCGCAATCCAAGGAGGACGTCTCCTCGGAGGAAGAAAGTAGCCCGGCACTTGCGGTTTCACCTCCATGTCGTATCGCTTGACTGTGGGGAAAAAGGCGAGGATGCTTTGCTCGTGGGCGAGGGGGCTCTTTAGGTCATGGGTAGCTTCTCAGGGAGCCCAATTTTGCTTAGGTAAGGAATATAGTTTACATCATATTAGGGACCCTAGTACTATTTTGGGTAACCCTGCTTATTTCAGGGGTATTGGGTTCTCCGGGTTATGATGAGAATCTGCTGTTAAACCCGCAACCCTAGGCGACGTGGCTATCAGGATGGCGACTTCTCGGGTTTTCCAAACTGATCTCCCCTTTTTCGAGTCCTTTCATGGCCGTGTCAGCCTTCTATAGTGTGCGCGATAGCTCGCGACAGTAAATCACGTCAGTAAAGTGATCAGCGTCAGCTATTCCTTGGGCCGAGTGAGTCTGCGACGGCGCGGTCGATAGCACAACGCTACTTTAGCCAAAGGTTTCAAGGGTTTAGGCCACCGCTCATATCAGGGCTCAGAGATGATTCCTTTACCCTCCAAAAATTGTAGGAGATTACGGTTTAGGGTAAGTAGGGAATACGGGAATACATCATTAGTATAGGGGTTATATGGGGATTGTACTTCCTTATTCCCTACTAACAGCCAGTAAGGAAAGTAAAATGGAACCCAAGACCGCCTTTACAAGACCGAGGTCTTTATAGTTGATAGGGTGGCCGTCATGGGGGTTCGTGTTAGGTTGTGGGAAGGGGTTGTTGTATTCGTCCCCTGGTTTCTTGCCAGGTGGAAGATACTGAATCGATATCTCCAAATCCAAAAAACGATAGATGAACCAGCCTGTTTGGGGTTGAAAGCTGAAAGAGTGATTTTCTTGCTGCACCGGGCTTCGCGTGGTGGACAAGTCTGGATTGGATGCCCGCCTGGTAAACCCCTAAACCCACCCTATTCCCCGAACTCTAGACCCTAAACCCTAAACTATGGCCCGTCCATCCAATCCTCTTGAAGCCGCATATGTGCCTGCCTCATAGACCCTCAGCTCTGCCACTCGGGTTGTTCTCAAAATTATGGACCCCCTGAAATGGGTTAGATATTATATTACGGCACCTAATAATTCAGGGTTCAAGATAGGACCCTGATGTTGGGAACTACTCATTCAAGCAGTTTGAGGGATTGCCAGATCAAGGCTCGAAACTCGAAGGCCGCATCATTCCACTCCCTAAGTCCTACATGCTGGTACAGGGTTTGAGGTGTAACTGAACCCCCGAAAGTATGTAGAACAACAGCTTTTTGGCCTGTTTTTAGTGGTTTGGGGCTATTGCTTTATCTACTTTGGGGGTCCAGGTAGGGTTCAGGACAAGCCCTAAACCCTAGACCCTACAATTCCGCCTGGAACTCAGAACCTTTCGCCCGAAATGGAGACTCCAGGATCACATCATCTTCAGCCGGGAGGCATTCGAAGCTGTCCGGACGACAAAGGAGCGGTCTCAAATTTCCAGGGGTTCGGTAAACGGTTTAGGGTTTAGGGGGTTCAGGTTTCAGGATGTACTTGAAGTTGATGCGAATGACGCCATCGATCTTTGTATGGCTGAGCGCACGACTGCGACATTTGCAGATTCCAAGAACAAAGCAATAGGGGTACCAATATTATTTATTGTTGCAGCAAGGTTTACGATGACAGCTAGCAATGAGTCAGCCAAGAGGCAGTTGAGGCTGGACCATGGGGATGGGGCCATGGGTATTGTGAGCTGGTGCCGAGAAGGGTCCAAGTACCTTTATGGGATGTAGATTGCGTGAAAGGGTTACCATCTAGGTGATTTGGGCCCAAATTACATACAATGTGTTTAGGGACTTGGGACCATTAGGGTCTTCTTCGACTTGCTTGCGTGACGCAACCTTGCAGTGAGCGGCGAGATTGGATCAGGACAACACAGGCCACGGGGAGTATGTCGAAGGTGTGTCCGGAGACCCAGACACCCGGTTTACTGGGCTTAGGGTATCATCAGGAAACCCTATTCTGTACTATCTACTCAGAATATGGGTAACCTCATTTAAGTTCCTCAGCAGCAACCTAGTCAGGGGTGCAGGGATCTACCCTTAATGGGAGGGTGCCCCTTAGGTTTGGCTAAGTTTTGTACACTTTGGGCAGGATGCCGGGGCATGTAGCCCATCCAGCCTGCACAACCAACTGCCGATGTAGAAAGTTGACATGATATAGGAAGCTATTGAGATTTTTTTCCTCCGACCCGACCCTGGGCTTCCTTGTGGGTCCTGCTGCCTTAAGAAGAAGATGTTAGTAATCGCATGAAACAAAATCATCAAACCTATCACAGTCATGCAAAATTCATAGGGTCTTAATTGTAGGGGTTGGGGCTGCCAAAATCCTCATATGGGGGGGAGGGGGGGGGGTCCCAAAATTAGGGGTGCCTTCTTGGGACTATATATTCTGTAGCTTCTATATTGAAACTACAATTTACTACAATTTTAACCCCAAGCTTCACCTAAACCCAAAATCTTAAACTTACCATTACTTCGGGTACCCAAGTTTCCTTAATTTTAAGATGTTTAAACACAAAACAACACCCCTCCCCCCCCCGGCAAACCAAGCACCAAGTAATGAGACTAAACCTTAAAATATTAACCTTCAGCTTACACCCTAAACCCTTTTAAATCCTAAACCTTAGATCCTAAACCCTTAAGCTCCACCTTAGGTGCTTTCCCTCGCTACGCTTTCCCAGTGACCATGGGTTGGTAGCGGCGGTTCTGAAACCGAAGCTCTAACCTTGCTGAGGGGCTTTTGGTTTATTGGGGTTTAGGGTTTACGTAGGGTTTTAGGGGTTTAGGGGTTTGGGGTTTAGGGTTTTAGGGTTTAGGGTTTAGGGGTTTAGGGCTTAGGGTTTAAGGGTTTAGGAGTTTAGGATTTAAGGGTTTAAGGGTTTAGGGTTAGGATTTAGGGTTTAGGGGTTTGGGAGTTAAGGATTAGGGTTTAGGGTTTATTGGGGTTTACTATAGGGGCCTCCAAAATAATCTATATATCTATATATTTAATTGCGTTGGTATGATCCGAATAACAACCAAAAATTGTGATTTTAATGTGGTTCTGAGGCCGGTTTAGTCTAGAGAGATTGGTATTAGGATTTAGGGCTTAGGATTCAGGGGTTAGGGTTTCGGGTTTTGGGTTCAGGGTCTAGGGTTTTGGGCTTAGGGTTCAGTGTTTATGGTTTAGGGCTTAGGGTTCGGGGCTCCGGGTTCAGGGTTTAGGGCTTAGGGTTCAGGGTTTAGGGAGAGGGTTTGGGGAGCTCAGGGTGTAGGGTTCAGGGCTTGGGTTTCAGGTTTAGACCGCAGCTCATGTTTCTCCTTGATGGTAAGCTTTCAAGTTACAGCCGGCTTGTCACCTATTGTGCCTAAGCGCTACGTTATGGCATAGATGGCGGATGCAGTCGCTAGACATCTACCGAACATACATGCCAAACCCTGAAGACTCTGAACAAGATGTTACAACCTACCTCAAGTTGTTTCAGCGTTTCTTTTGGCAGGCCTCGAGTAGCGCATTGGGCCTAAAGGGTTACTCGCTCAGCTTGGGGTTCTCTTGTTTTTGGCTAAGCCTTATCAACCCCAAACCCTAATCTCAAATTCCATTCCTTATAGCAAGCCCAAAGCCAAATTGCATCAAGCTCTCCAAGTTGATTCCACCCAAGGGCTCTGCAGGTTGTCATTTGCAAGATGTTTGGCTAAAGATTCGCGGCCTTCACGCGCAGTGTCCCTGTCAGGCTGATAGCTTAGACTACTGTCGTAATTTCCTCTTCTCCATGATAAATGCCTCACCCTCCCAAACAGAAAAACTCTGCAGTACAGTACCAGTATACAGTGGTGGATTGTTTTTAGTGGGTGGGCGGGCAGAAGGGCAAGTGGGTGGCGATGCTTAGTGTTGGGGCTGTGTCGAAAGTCCAAGAATACGTCCTAGTCATTTGTGTGGGGTCATGGACTGCCTACACAGCTTTTTTGAGCTTTAGGATTCAGGGGGTTAGGATAGTAGGCCATGGAGGAATGGAAAGCATAATTGAAAGTACTATCTAGGTTTCAGAGTTTAAGGTTTTGGACGTACGTTTTAGGGCGTCCGCAGTCTGCACAACGTAGTGAAAAACCCCCGCTCGCAGTTTTCTCTCCGCTTTGCTCAGCACCTCGGCGTACCAGCGATAAAATTATCAAGATACGGATCCCTACAAGGGTTCCTGTTGCAATACGGGTCCCCGCAAGATTCTGTCGTCTTGGGGACAGTGATTTAGGCCAAGTCTGGCAGGGCTGAGGCTCTGGGCAGGCAATGTGGCAAGGTAGGGCATGTAATAGAAATGATATGAAATGATCATGTTGTTGAGAATTCTCGTGAGCTGCAGCAGCTCCAGGCACAGACGCAATACTGTATGGTGTAAGTGTACAGTAATAGGCGCTGGAATTTGCAGAATGGCCTGTGTAGTCTTAGATTGGAATCAAACCCGCTCAAGCTCGAAATTGTCCATGTTCTTATATTTGCAGATAAATGACGAGCCGCGAATGCAAAATCCTGTAACTAAGCGTTTGTAGACCGAAGAGAATGAGGAAGAATCTTGTCACTGAATTTGAAGGAGCAGCGTATCAAACATGTGTTATGGCTACATGGCTTCTCTCTTCAGGACCACAGAAAGAAGTTCTGAGCATGATTCAGGGTATCGTTGTGCCATACTGACTGGCCATAGCTTCCATACCTCCTCGTAGGGCTGAATCTACAGACCCCAAGTCCTAAATCGAGTGAAGGCTGTGAGCATGGATCCTCTCTCTGAGTCACCAGAGATATAACCCCCCTGAAGTAGACAGAATATGGAATCCCCAACAAAAACAATAAGATCCCCATATACCCCAGATTCTATCTGCTTAAG